>CM040743.1:33769840-34064681 GCA_022829145.1 Albula goreensis
GTCCCCTTGGTGTGACAGGAAGTGACAGAAACAGGGCGCCTGAGAATCGCGGAGAGCGCGAAAGAGGCGGTCACACGTCGACACGTTCGTGTGACCTCCTGTGATGTTGGCCGGGGCTTTCAGCGCCACGCCAGGCACCCGTATCGCTGCCACGCAGCCTGGGCCTACCCAGATGTGCCAACCACGCCACCCCCAGCAGGCCCCCCCCAGAGCGATTGTGGGTTTCCTGTGTGCGGCCCAGTCTGCCAGATGTCCCCAACGTCTCTGCACCCTCCACACCCCTCCCAAAGGCCTCCTACAGTGACCGATTTACAGGAATCCTTCTCCTTTTATCAAGAACCCGCTAAGTGTGGCTCCTCTATGCTAATCTCTCCCGTGTGTCAACTCCCAGCTGATAAGAGTTAGAAGAATAAAAGTGGTTTGTTTGTTGTTCATCTGCTTCTCCCTTTTCACCATCATTTACTTTCTTGAACATCAACATCTTCTGAGATAGCTGGGCACATAGAAATTCCTGAGCTCTTTTGTAGCAAGTAATTTCGTCCTCCTAACAGTATGAGGTCGCTCTAGTCTATTTGCATGCCTCTTGGTAATAAACCAATCTAAATTATAATAATCATCTCAATCGCCTAATTAGGAAGTACCAAGGATGCCAAATAACTAATAAATTAATGAACTCAACTCAAGGACCAGACAATGCGCCAAATTAAAACTGACATGAAAAATACTGTGTATTTGCATGGGTTCAAAACACTGCACTGCTTTTACAAATGTGGACGCAGGCTGAAGGAGGTGATTCAATTTTAGTTGATCAGGGTTAGCATGCAGTAAGTTTTTAGAATGAAACAGAGTAGAATAACTATATTTTTCCTAGGGGAACATCATGATTTTAATCATCACAGAGTTTTTAAGCAAATGTGATGCATAGATTATTACCCTGGCAATATACATTTATAATTTATTACATTCAATGAAAGTATATTAATTTATACAGAATACATACATGTGCAAATTATATTGACAATGTTTTCATTCATATTACACTACTGGAAAAATGTGCTGTTTTTGAGGACAGTGTCTACAGTGTCTAACATGTCTGTTAACAAGAAGGACTGTTCACACATTCAGACAGATCTTAAGAGCTTAAATATTATTGAACAACATTCTGTGACAAATGTGTGTGTATTTTATCAATTTTGAGCTACGGTTGGTTGTTGTTAATGTAACTCTGAATCATGGAAACAGATCTCTAAATGATAGTGACTAATAATTCTTTGATTTAGGACTTCATGCTCAGTTGTTTTACTCCTCTAAAATGTTTCTAGTAGTGAAAAAAATGCAAGCAACCAATGGAAAATAATGAGGCACTGTGTGATTGTGTTTTGAAAAAAGAAACAACAATGCCTCTTTGAAATTACTTCATCATTAATTAAATGGAAAACAGTTTTGAAAATGTACTTTGTTATTCATTGTACCATTGTGCCAACTCAACATAAGTTCTGATAAATGCTTCTGTCAAAACAGTTATTATAACCATTCATGCTGTCATTGCTCTTAATTTTTTGAAACAGAATAACTTTGCAAAACTCCAGTCTTTTGATGATTTTGAGATCTACTGTAGTCTTACTGGTACTCTCTAATTAAATACTGTCTAATTAATTAATACAGTTGTGAAAAACAAATTACTGCTGTCAGCATGCAGTGACCCAGGTGGATATCGTTGCATTAATATTTTTCACAATGCCCATGTTTCACTTAGTTGATACCGCCGTTTAATGCTCCATAATATTAATTTGTGCTGACGAGCTATTTATAATTAATCCATAATGGTGTAATTTGCTGATCACCTCTGCTGTTTATCTAATGATTTCAGAGAACAAGCATGAAATTAAGTGCCTGCATTGTTGCTTTAAAGATAACAATGCCCCATGGTCGGAAATATCTAAAGGCCCTAGTAATACTGCACCCTTGCCTGGGAATAGACAGTCATTTTCCTATTTGGATGACTAGCTTTCCATCTTGCCAACGGAAGAAGTCAGTAAACAACATCCCTGTCCAACAGACAATGGGAGGGGTGGTTGGCTGCAGCACTGAACTTCCAATGAACAAGTAAGAATTCAAACCTAAAACATTGATGTTATTCTTACTCTAATTTTTTTGCATTCTTCATTCTTCTATACAGTGATCTTAGAAATCAATTTGCAGCAAAAAGGTAAAACCAGGAAAATTATATTTTTTTGGTTTCAGATAATACACTGAAAATATTTTCCCTTTTCAGCCTTTTTGCATATATATATATCACCCTTGAAATACTGAATGTCCACTTGCAACTGCAGGCTTGTTCCATTAATGAAACAGGTGACTATGAACAAGGGGACAATGCACAATTTGCCCTGTGTCGCCAAGAGAATGATTTGACAGAGGAAGGGTTCATTCCCATCTCAAAGCAATAGCGTCTCCACTTGTTGCTTGCGCATTTGTGGTCTAGTTGTGTCAGTTAATAAGGGGACACTGACATTTCAAAAACCCCATTATGGGTGGTGCTACAATGATCTGTCAATCGTTGACTTGGACCAATCATAATGTTTGATTAGGATCAAACATAAGACTGTGCTCACTCTCCAAAGCAAAAAAACAATGACAGGGTCAAATCAGTATGTGTCACTGTCTATTATGGTAGCATGGGCTATTTTTTTGTTTCATGCTCTCATTACTTAACTGACCAATAATGTCAGCTGGGGAAATCCTCCAGGGTGAGATGAGCCCAGCCCAGCTGATTTATTAAAAGAAGAAATAGTTTCATGAATTCCAATTTCAAAGGAGTGCCCTCATGAACTGGGATGAAAAAAAAAGTTGTTCAGAAAAGACTAGGGAATCCACCCAGCACTGATACCACAAAAACTAAAAAAACACACACACTAAAAGACTAAGGTTCTTACACCATTTCTGTGCAATAAGGCCAAGGAACTTACTGAGAGGCGAAGCGAAACAAAATGACTCTGTAAGCCAGCCTATTACATTTATCTTAATCTCCACATAATCGTCGGGGGACAAGATCAGCAAAGTGCTGGCGAGGACAGGCCTGCGTGCGTGGTGTGACCAGGGACTCTTTCAGAGCCAGGAAAGCGGGCTGGAGCGGAGGACGAGACAGATGACGCAGTCATTAATAAAGACAGTTTCATCAATGTACGTCTTGTTTGTGTCTGCTGCACTGGGGAGCTACTATTTTACATGGTCCTTTGTAAGTTCCATTGGGCTGGGGAGGAGGCAGGGGGAGAGCGGAGATTGTGGGCATTTCTCAGTTCGTTTGCAGTTGGATTTTAAATTACAATCATTTGTATTGCAGAGGCAGGCAGTCAGTAAGTTGAAACAGAGGGATATATTTAATCAACTGAGGCTTTTAAACTGGAGGACTCCCATGTGCCTTAGGACTGTATTAGTGTCTGACGGTATGCCACTTCCAGACACTAAGAGTAGCAGCTGGTGGCATGAACCCGCTTAGTTATTGGTTCTTGTTTAAATTAAAGGATATTCCTCAGAGGGTTCTAAACCCACACAAGCTGTGTCTGAGCAGTGAAGCAGTACCCCTAGTCTAACACTGAAATGGTCTCATCCCACCAGTCAAAGAGAAAAATGTGACCACCACTGACGCTGTTAAGCTCAGCAGACTGAACTGATATAACCCTGCAGGCCAAGCATTCGCTGTTTTTCATGCGACAGTATACAAGATCTATACAAGAGGTCATTTACAGAATTGTGGGAAATGATGTGATGATTCTGGGAGCCGGCAATAGCAATCAACACCTTTGACGATGCCTATGGAGGAAGAACAATTAATGCCCCAGTGAAAGGCCGCCCACTGCACTTCTGTGCTGCGTTTTCTAATCCGCAACAACAAACAAACACAGTAATGACAAATAAATAGATATGACAGACAGACATATAGATCAGATCACAGTATCTGTGGTCATCTGGTGAATAATGGTAACAAAATCAATGTTGAGATGCAGCTGAGTTACAAATAGTCAGTGTGCTTAATCTGGTAATTCGAAGGAGAGGATGGAAAATCCTGCAGGTATGCAGAGAACAGAAGTGAAAGGAAGGCAGTCATTCTGATCAAAAGCTTAGCTTTAGCAGCAGGGCACCCGTATTCAGCCTAAGGGGACATTCATCTCCTCCCTTAATGCCACTGCCCTCCCCTATCCCAAAAAAAGACAAAAGAGGTGGAAGGAGGGGGGTAGTGATGAGGAGGCACTTACTTTCAAAATCCAGGAAAAAATTCCCAGCATTGTTGTCTATATCCCTTGTCAGCACCTTAATCAGATTACCCATGCCGGCACACCTGCAACCTGGAAAAAGAGGAGTGGGTGAGCTTTGGTCAGAGATTATTTCATATCCCTACTTTTCCTGTTAGGTTTGACCTCAGCTCATGCACACAATTACAGCCAATGCTTTAGACCTGGGAAGACCTGGTCACCTGGGGAGAGAGGCCAAATCTTGATAGAAACATGAAAAGCACACAACGACAGGACGGGACAAGGACACACAAGGGCGGGTAGCTCTCTTAAGTAGCTCTCTCATCCTACTGAGATGCCAGTCTATCTGTAAGGGCCTCCGACGGAGAGAGCTCGTTCTCCCGTCAGGAGGTCAACCACCTGAGGGAAAAAGATCCATTTTGTGGGGAACAGCGCTGAGCGACCGTAGCTCGGCCACCTGGCGACCAGTCAGATGCGTATCGGGAGGTTCTCCCGCTGTGATCATCCATGGCTGTGACCGACACCCCACAGGCACTGTGCATTACACTGCACAATGTGCTCACTCTCATACCGGATACCCACTTAAAGCTCCACTGTCCACAGCCTCCATTTTTATTATGAGAATCAGTCTTGTATACAGTACCCATGACCTCTGGATGACCTCCCCCCATTTCACTGGAGGGTATAGACTTTTCAAACCAGATATTCATCTTAGCCCTCTATTCATGTAGTTACTGTCCTTACATAAGAGCAGACAAGAACACACCATCGTGCAAAGAACCTAAAACTATCTCCACACCTCTGATGTTATTTTCTTCTTCACAGCAAACTTCGTATTGCACACAAATGCGGGGGTGTGTATTATTGTGTAATTCAGGGAGTAATTAAGGTAGTTTATTCCAACTAAGACATTGATGAATGTCTATGTATGGAATAACAACAGTGGTCAAAACCAAAATTTTTTTTTGTAGCACTAACCATCATTGTCTCATTGATAAACACCTCAATCACGCTCGCTCTGACAAGATGTGATTTCCTGTATCTGAAGGATTGAATTATTTACAGTTTTCCAAATGGTCACAGGGCCTTAATGCATAACAAAACAAATCAGCACAGTGCCTTTTTGCATAGCACCGGGGTTTTCCTATAAATAAGTTTGCGCCTCGATGGAACGCCACTAAAAATAACTGCGGCAAATCGATTGAGACCCTGTGCTGATCATGGGGTCGAGCGAGGACATCCTGCCGCAGCCATTTCGATCACTTTCTGAGCCGCTGGCCTTTTTTTCCCTTTGGAAGAGAGACATTGTGTCTGAGTGCGGGCGTCTAATGCAGCTTATGTGCACTCAGCATGAGTGGCGCACGTACAGTAAAGTACACAGCGTCCGCTTCTTTTAGCCTCCCCGTATCAGGTAATGCAAGACGACAGTTTAGCTAGACGTTGGAGACGAAAGCGTGACTTCACTCGGTAAAATGAGAGTGGGGGGAAGGGTGGGGGTGGGGAGGAGGGGGTGTCGGAGGGGGTGGGTTGTCTACGTGTGGTGAAATCAATTCTTTGAGACTGAGACGTCGCATATCGTGAGGAATGGCGATGACAGGCCAGGAAATAAGAGGGGACTAGGGATTTTGGGTGAGGTGGGGGGGCGGGCGGGGCCAGGGATTATAGATCGCAGAGGGGAGAAACTGGGATTTTTGGTGGATGGGGGCAGGGCAGGATTGGTTTTTAGACAAGTGGGGGCTGGGTAGGATTGGGATTTAAGGTGATGGATGGGGAGTGGGGTGGAGGAGGGTGTATCACACAACCTCTGTAGGTATTTCTCAATATCACATTCTTGAAACATAAGCACTGCACCCCACCAAAAATTGCAGATTTCTCTTACCGTGCGGTAATTGCATTAGTCGTGCAATAAAATACAGCGCAGTTCAGAAGCAGACTGAGTGAAAAATTCATGGCAGTAATTCCAGGATTATAGATGGGGGAAATTATTTGAAAAGAACCCCTTAGAAAACAGGGAAATTTCAATGACATACAGTACATGTGGTGGAATAGACAGTGAGGTAGGTACATTGAGTTCATATCTGGAGTTCACAGTCTTCCACTCAGTATCACAAAGTACAGCATACTCACATATAACCAAGTACTAATAATTGGTTAAAACAACAATTATTGCTATTTTTATTACACATTATTAATAAACTTGTTGGATGACCTATCATAGACTCCTTGCACAAAATTAACATAGGTGAGTACAAGTTGTTAATTACAGACTGACATTGCTGTGAACTGTAATTCTTTTTGATTACTTCAGAATGTATTGAGCTGAAAATATATTCAGAGGGCCCGTCTGAATAATGGTTTGGTTCTTTAGATCGGAATTTGGTAGCTGTCTCAGTGAAAACAATCAGTTTCTAGAAGGTCTTGGGAACTCTACAGCTTTCTACAGCGACAAGCCTTTGTAAATTGTCAGACAATCAGGAGTTCATAAGTTCAGGAGTTCATCACAACGTTAGTCTGGCGAATGGCCTTATCTGGGGTAATTGTCTTAGATCTAACCTATTAGCCATTTGGACATTGGAGTTCAGGTTAAGCACCTTGCTCAAGGGTACAACGGCAGTGCCCCACCTGGGAACAGGAACTGAAAGCCTCTCTGTTCCGGGTCCAACTCCTTAACATCTGCACAAGGCTACCGGCCCCTAGTACAAACACAAAGGCAAGTTCCAACAGCTGCGCCTCATCCATCTTGTTCCCTGGTCTTACTCAGCCTGGGATCGCTCCAGCATGAGTGATTTTTTTTTTTTGTGCAGGACAAATAAGGGAAAGGAATGCTTTAAAAACCACAGTTATCAGTTCATGATTCTACATTCCAGTCCCCCCGTCACAGAGCTCTGGAGGAGCTCACAACCCTGGAGGAGGCCAAGCTCAATTTGGGCTTTTGATCAGCGGGCCGGATCTGGCCACTGAGCTCATTCGTCCTCACTCCCTGGTTGCTGGATTGCGGGTGGGCGCAGTCCATGGTTCGCCCGTGCCCGCCGTCGCGCATCCGCAGTGCTCGCGTGCCACCTGCCACGCACACGCTCTGCCAGGCCTGGCTGCATCTGTTTGCCCTCAACCCCCCCACCCCTCTCCAGAAGGGGCACAGCTGGCGCTGGGGCGGTAGGGAGGGGTACGTGCAAGGGGCGACCTTCCCATCAACACTTTAACCCCTTTAACGCAGTGGGGGAGCCCCCCCCACACACACACCCCTTCAGTACTGCCACCCCCCATGCGTTTTTTGTCAGTCTGTCAGTCTGATCATGAATAAATGATACGGGCGATGTTTACCAGCCTCTGGTTGGGCAGTGCCCGATGCATGCCCCTGCAAGCAGAGGCACACAAAGGGCTTACCTCAGCCCTCTGCTGCCACCTTCCAGCCAGAGAGTAAATCTCGAGGCTTGCAGACCTCATCTAGCATGGCCACTCTTGCGTGCCAAGGGCTGTCTGAGTTCCTGTAATCCAGACTATTTTGGTCGACCCGAGGTCTCCACCGCACACCCCCTTTACGAAAGGATTGAACCATGCAGCCCAAGGAGAACGCGCCGTTTGTTTGTTTCCCAGCTCTGTTTGAGTTCCTTTAAAAAGCGACCCCAGAAGCCCTGAGTTTGATGGGAAATTTAATCATGAGTGAGTTCTGGACCTCAGGTGAACTGAATTAACTAAATATTCATTGCTGAATGCTACAGTTCTGGGATGTAAACTGATTTAACCCAACCTCTTTGAGGTTTAAAGATGTTAGCGTAATTACAACACGTCAACCTTGGCACACAACATGCTTAAAGCATACATGATAAAGCATGTTTACCAGAGAATCAGTATGCAAGTCATTTAAAAGGGGGAAAAAATAAATGTATCAGAAAATGTAATGTGGAATAGACACAGGGTGCTGGCACTGCTGTATATCTGAGAAGAATTAATATGCTGGCATTGTAACAACAGGGGTTCATGAGATGTGGTGAAAAGGGAAAGTGCTGACTCTGGCACAAAGTGGAGCGGGAGGCACAGATTCTCCTGGGCGCCGTGGGAGGGGGTTGGGACCCCCCCTCGGGTGCAGCTGGCAGGCAGGGGCACGGGTCACCCGGACGGCAAAAAGTCACGCTTGTTTTTGTTTTGAACCCCCCTCTGAGAGCTCGCGTGCCTCGGGTGAGGGGGGATTGTCTTGGACCGCAGGGCCCCGATTCGACAGCGATGCTCCGCTTGCCGCGCTCCCATTGGCTCCCGCGAACCTCTTAGCGCTCCGCTGTATCCATGGAGCCAAAAATCCAGCTGGCTCCATTGAAAACAAGCCCTCATCCAATCAGAAGAGAGCCTTGAAGAGGAGAGGGTGCATAGTAGTGATATTAAGGAGCATATGAATTTATGAATACGGATGGAGAAAAAAAAATGCTTAAAAACAAAACCGTGTGGCAGCTGAAGCCTGTCGAGGTAAAGGTGGAGTAGATCCATTGTGCGACACACCTAAGCTCTATGCTCTGGGAAAGACTTAATAAAATCTAATAATTATGAACCAGCTTTTCCATCCTCAAGTTTGACAGAGTTTAACAAACAAACTATTCATGAAAAAGCAATTACATTTTACTTAGTTTCCATGATTTGTTTGTCAGTTCAGCCCATTTATGAAATAAACTTATATTTTCAATAACACATTGATGTACATGTAGTGCAGCAAACATATTTTTCCTCCAAAAACAATATATATGCAAAATTTTGATACAATTATTAGTAAACAGGGAAGATGGTATTAGTAGTGAACATACCACCATGACGGAGACAGGCAACCTTCTTTAGCCTGCATGTTTGTAACCTGCCGTATGTAATCATCAAAATGCTAACTAAATTGAGACCACGCACAAGGAAAACATCCATCTCTGAAAAAAACAACCACTCCAGGGGGGAACATGGGATATTGGAAGAGTGCGGGATGGTTCATGACGGCATTCTTCATAGCAGCGTGAGTTTCCACGTGCTCATGGCCCTACTACTACAGCCCCGCCAGTATGAAAACAACCTCCCCCACCCACAACCCGGCTGCCTCCCCAGTCACGTGGGCCACGGCAGGCCTCGCTGGTGAGGCGTTTCTCGGCCAGACGGCAGCAGGGGAGGGTGCAGCTTTAAACTTGACCCAGATTCTCCCGGTGACACGCCACGTCGCATTAGTCCGCTCGGCGCGTCGGGGGCCCGCCGGAGCTGCCTGATGGCGCCGCCGGCTGCCCGGATCAGACAAGCGGAAAATGGAGGAGCACTTCTCGAACGGAGACTGGCACGCATGCCCCCTTGTGCTACCCATCTTACCCATCTATCCCCATCATCCCCCACCACCACCACCTCCATTGCTCATGTACCCAGTGACCCTGGCCCTCCCGTCCACTATACACAACCATCCCCACCCCTGACTAGCTGCCCATTTCTGGATCAAAACAAGCCCTGCTTTTCCAGCCCCGCCCACAGGGAAGCTATAGCGGCTGTAGAGAATGCAGGATAGGATAGGATGCTGTAGAGAATCATCGTGCCTCATGTTTTCGTTTTGTTTGCTTCTTGTTTGTTTTGACTGTTCCTGTGACTCCTCCCACTTCTTCTCCATGAGGGAAATAATATAATTATTCACTCAGATTTATCCAGATGAGGAAAAGCAGAAAAAGAAGCAGATATTCTCTTCCATGACACACACCCCAGTATTAACATGAATTATTACCCAATGACACTTCAACATGTTAGCCATGTCTTTAATGACTGCTTTTGTGAAAAGGCCCCAACCTGACATTGAGAGATCAAAACCCATAACGCTAGGATAAGGATAAATAGGTGTTCCTTCGAGGAGATGGTGTCAATACGGTATGTTTCTGAACAGTGAAAAGCATATTTAAATGACAAAACAGGTAACGTCTGAGTTAATATTCTCCCAAAATAGCTTCAAAAAGCACATTTAAGGGAGACAGTCTCAATAGCATGCATTTAGAATGTGCTCTTGGCTCTAATAAGGCTGAGAACACAAAATGTGATGGCAATTACGTGTGCTTCTTTATCCCAGCCCATGAATTACGACCTGAATTATGCCA
The DNA here is from genome assembly GCA_022829145.1 of Albula goreensis. NCBI lineage: Eukaryota > Metazoa > Chordata > Actinopteri > Albuliformes > Albulidae > Albula > Albula goreensis. Next base: position 33,780,183 of record CM040743.1, read on the forward strand.
CCAAACGCGGGAAGATGCTGAATCAGCTAGATGTATTGATCCACCAGGAGTCATTACTCTCATCTGCAATCCAAATTTCTGTCATACCGCCTCAAGTCGGCACAAATTTGGCCAGCAATTAGGAATGGCACCTCTCAGGCAATGGATAGGGGTCACATCCCCATCACGCACTTGTCTGTGAGGTACACGGAAAAAAACAGTCATGATATAATCAATTAAAAAACCTTGGAACACACACATGTGGCAATTACCATTATTAAATTCCATTAACCTATGGTAATATCCGGGTGCATTTCCTGTGGATCTCTCAACAGCACTAAAAAGGGGGAACGGAGGGGGCTAACACATTAGCAGCCAATATTTCTCTGGTCTTTTCCTCAATAAAGGGGTGGACAGGAACTAATTTACAATTGGGATTTGCTTCTGCTCCAAGAAAATGACAAGTAAATGGATTGTACAGACCTATGTCTTCCTTGATAGTAGGTCTGGGTTGCAAGGAAAAATTCTAATATGTAAAGTACTGCACTTGAAATTTCAACCCAATTACACTATGTTCAAGCACATGAGATGTGCACGTTCTTCTTTGAAAGCAATTTTGTTGATCCTGTAATTCCCTCCCTGGTCTTACTTTCCTAGGAGTGCAATTCTAAATGACATTTACAGATAATTTCAACTGGCTATGCGCATTTTCACCTGGCCCTGAACTAAGGGATGAAATTTAATACATCGTGAGAAACCTATCCTAACGTTCCCCGCCCGATTCCATTCCCTCCGCACGGCATGCCCGTTCTCGCTCCACTGACGTTGTGACTTTCGTTGCGGGTGGGTGGTTCGGCGAAAATGAAACCTGGCAGCCCCTCATCAGACGGAGGCAGACAGGGGATAAATCGACCGCCCGAAAGATGTTGAAAAGGGCTGGGGAACGCGCTCTGGGCGGTGTCGTCTCGGTGGGTGGGCATCCAGGACCATTGGCTCGCCAAGTCCTACAGCCAGGATGTGGCCTAGTCCCTCAGAGGTGTGCTCAGATCAGCAGTCAATCATTCCTCACAGACTGCCCCATGTCAAAACACATACCAAATCAGCATCCTCCACTTGCTTCACACCTCACCCTCCTGTATGTTAGTATATTTTTAATGCAGATGATACACAGTGTACTCGCACATGGAGAATCGGCGGTGCTTTTAAAGGCAGACTTGAGTTACGTTCACCTGTGAATGGCCCTTTTCTTCAGGCAGTGTTCTCACCATTTTTTTGTTGTATTCTGATACTGTAGTCAGCCAGTGTGGTGTGGCGGTTAAGACAGTATTGGGCTGTCACTCAAATGTAACTCAGCAAACCATGGCCTCTCCAGTGAAACCAGCTGTTATGGCCTTAGGGCTGACTCCTGTGGAGGGGGGAGGGGGGAGGGGAGTGTGGGGAGGGGGGGTGGGTTGGGGTCAAGGGTTGAAGGGTTAAGAAGAGGCCAGCCCCTCCAGGAACCAATCCGGTTCCGGCATGCATCGCCCCGAGCCCACAGCTGACAACAGGGGAAACGCCCATCCCCATGCTCCCATGCCAAAGGCCACGCGTTTCCCCAATCCGCTGTCAAACGTCCGCGAGCTAAAACCCCCGGCAGGCTGAACGCAGAGGTGTGTGTGAGGAGCGCTGTCTACAAAACGCTATCCAGAGCAGATCCTCCTACTCCCAGTCTCTTCACAATCCTTCTTTCAACACAAGCGACCTTTACATATCAGCTGCAGACTCAGATTTTGTGTGTGGCGCAGCATGTTCAAATCCAAAACCATCATCTTGGAGAGGAAGGGTTTGGGATTTGTGTCATTTTGAGCAATATGGGTTGCTAGGATGTGTGTCTGATGGGCAGAGTAGGTTACCACTTTAGCACGTCTTTTGACTAAATGCACTTTGACAGTGCTTAAAACAGACAGGGTTCCAAAGGACACACTGAGCTTTGCAGAAAATCTGGAAGGCGCCCCTCTCGCTGTCAAACGCCTCTCTGTTTGGCAGGTACATATCGCCCCCTAGAGGAAGACTAAATAATGGCATTTATGCTGTACTCCCTGCTGCTTGCCTGACAGTTACCTTATCTATGAAATATTCATTATTGCCTGGGGGCTGTTTAAAACCATCCCAGGAAGTTCATTACCCCTGCATAATGCTTTACGTTAATGTGTACACAGTTGGCATTAGCGCAGACTATAATATCAAATTACATACAAGTATGAGTGCCATAACTGTGCAGTAAAACAGGAACTTGTGCATGACCTTGTCACAAGGGCATGGATGGAGAGCATCGAGGAGGTCTAACTTGTGTCTTAATGGGGTGACAGCATTGCTGCAACGTTGCAGAAGCGTTGCAAAAAAGCCCATTTCCCCTGTGGTTGCTTTACTGCTGCCTTGCAATGTCAGCTCCCCTCAAGAGAGTGAATGATTGTACTGCCCTCATTTATGGCTTTGATTTAGATGAAGACAACTTTAGACATCCCTATGCCATAGAGCTGGAGCTAACCATCATCATGAAGGGGTTAAGCAGTGACACAAGGCCGAATGACTGACAGAAATTCATGCTGTAGTTACTCACATACATATATGAAGGGACGAAATGAATGGACATGCGGTTATCTTTTAATCGCATTTTATTTGAATTTGAAAATCCGGCATAAAATGCTTTACACTAGGCCATATATCATATGACTTTTCAGCAAATTTTGATTTTTGGGAAAAAGTAAGCATCCGATGCCAGATTAATAACTAATTTAACCATAAATTAATTCAGTTCATAGTATCAATCTAGTGCTGTGTTATTGCTTGAGTGTACAGCTAATGTACTGTAAGTGTGTCATGATTGCAGGTACTATCTTGGGTTTTATTATTTGTTTCGTGCTTTTTCGTTTGTTCTATCGTCGGGTAGCTAACGACGTTCTTTTGGTTAGCGGCTGATTGCTAGGTGTGGCCGATTAGTAATTGGTTTCAGGTGTGTGAGGTCTTTGTATTACCCAGGGCTTCAGCATCTCTTTGCGTTAGTGTCGTCTATACACTTCGCCGGCTTTGGCAGAGATTTTTTTTTTTTCTCCTCTCTTTTCTCTTTCCCTCTTCCCCTCTTCCCCCGCTGGTTTTCGGCTTAGTATGCCTTGGATGTAAGTATAAATGTAGGAATCTTCACGTAGTTCTTTATTTTCTTTTTCTTGCGAGATTGATCCGTGTTCACCCGCCGAAGAACTTTGGAGCTGAAGTATCTGCGTGGTACTTCGCAGGCTGCTCTTTATATATTAAGAGCTGTTAGTTTTATCACTCCTTAGTTTCTTTTTATTTATCTTAGAGTTGGGGTTCTCCCACAGGAGGATTTTTTTAGGGATTTGTTCCCTCTAATCGGTCTCCTTCGAGACCTTAGTGGTTGGGGAATTCGTTCCTTAGCTTTTCGGCTGTGTATTGTGCACACTATGGAGTCCCATCATCATCAGTCCTTACAAAGTGTCAAAACTTGTATATTATGTATAGTGTAATAATTGCAATGTGAAGTAATGCCCAATTTGTCATATGATTAAGTGGTCCATATTTCTCTTAACTATCACAAAAATGATAAACACTATGGCCACAATATATACACCAGTTTAAAAAAAAAAGCTTCTCTAAATGAAACTTCAATCTTGAAATCTTGTGATTGTTGACAACCAAAGTGTTAGGAAATTTGAAAAATTTTAGTTGAGGCTAAGGTAGTATTTCCAATCCTAGCTTCAAGACAACATCTGCTGTTCCCAACTGGAGAAAGAACATGGCCATAAAACCATTAGGTGTAAAAATGATACACGCACAACAATAACATGCTTCAAACTCCCATTTTCTCTAGCTTTGCACCGTAATTAAATATTTATTTAGTCTGCGGCATTTTGCCATTGCAAGGGTATTTTGGGGTCACGCAAGGAGAAACACATGTATGGGTGGGGTTCAGAGACAGGACAGCACGTCTGAGGCAGACGATGGCACGGCCTCTCATTAAAATTAACATCACATAAGAAATCTGTAGTCAAGCCAAGGGGGTCTGAATTAAGCTTGCCATTCACACAAAGCCAGCCAGGTTCGAAAGGAGCATTTTTAAGTAGATGCTGAATGCTATGGCTGGCGGTGCGTATCACACGTGCGGCTGCCTTTGCGGTGAGCGTTGGGGGAAGCGGAGAGGAGAGGATGGGAGGTGGGGGCTGGCTGCATCCCAGTCCGCTCTGTAGTCCGCATGGTCGGAGCACCGCGCCCTGCAGTCCGGCACTGCGTATAACCCCCATCCCCCCACCCCCTCATCCCCACATCTCCCATCATTCACAATGAGATGCACTGCAGTCGGCATGGCAGGGGTCAGGTCTGCTATACTAGCCAAGGAGCCTCTACTCTGTGCAGCTGACCATGCACAAAAAAGCTGATAGGTCTAGGATGATTTTTGATGGGAATTAAGCAAGACCAAAAATATGGACAACCTCTGATCTTATTATTGCCATGACCTCTCATCAACAACCAAGACTGCATATGGTGCATGCTGTTACATAATCTCATCATGAACTTAAATATCTTTTAACTGTAGTCTGTTTATATTAAACAGGCTACATTCTTTCCCTCACAACATCATCCACCACTTATCAAAACAGTCAGCAGCAGGGCAGAAAATTTTCTGAATATTATCCGCCCAGCAACTGCAAGATCTGAGATGCTTGCCGATGTGGCTGGTGTCGCCACCCAATGGCAGAGAGGCGAACTGCATTTACTGCAATGCGAGAGAGATCTGAGCAGGTGGAATGGGGCCACCTTGTGCTCTGTGGCAGTCCAACCTGCTTCTCGCTCAGAAGATGTTCATTATTCACTAATGGTCTGCTACATGTGCACTCCTGTCCCTATGTGCAAGCTGCAACCATTTTTCTCTCACAGTGATACACTACAGAATTCATAATTACCATTCATATTTTTGTCAAGCTTACAAATCTATCTCCTTGGTTGATTTTTGTACAGTAAAATGTATCAAGTTTTGAATTCAAAAAGTCATAAACCTGATTAGACAAATTTGACTGCTGGGATGATGTTCAAGGAAATTAAAGCATAATTGAATATGCATGCATGTGCATTGAACATGTGCATATAATGCATGTTTATATGCACATGTGCACGTGAATGTGTACATATAATCCTACATATGTATTCCATTTAATATCATTCCTGTAAACACAAATGCATTAATATGCATTATAATTCAATTGACTTCAGGGTTGATATAGCGGGAATAAATATGCAGGACTGCATGCACACATACACACATTCATACAAACATATACATAAATGTGTACATACATATGCAAGTCCAAGATGGCCTTTTCAAAAATGCCTAAAGAAATGTCACCGCCTAAATGATTAACATAAACACTGTAGTGCTTAAAATAAACACTTCAGTAGTGTTGATAATTAAACTGACAGGGGTGCTGAAGTAATCTAAAAAGAGTGACAAAGATGCCATCTCCATCTTGACCTTGGACTATCTTTAAGACAGGGGCTTGGCTAAATAAAGCACTGTGCCCTACAACTAGTAACAACACATTTTAAAGTATGAAGTATAAGTTAGTTATGTATTATTCTGTATTCATTCCGTTTTAAAATGATATACAATTATGCACACTTCTTCCTGAATTCAAAATGTATACATTACATATTTTCATGTATGGTGTGATATCGTGGAGCTAAAAGAGCACCATATTGTAAATATGATCTATTCTGACAATGTGACAAATCAAACTCCGCTTCATACCAATCTATTAACATCTTAGCGGGGGTGTATAAGCAGGTAGGTGAACCTGAGCGCGGAGTTAATCTCACGCTGATGAAACCCGCGTCCCCTGCTGAGGACCAGGTCGTTCTGGTTCCAGCGGGATGCTGATTAATGGCCTGTCCCGCACACAACAGCTGCCGAGAGACTCCCTTGAGGCCGGCGAACAATGTCAGCCGTAAAAGACGCAGCAAACGCGGTCACCCCGCGGCCCCTTCTGGTTTGAGCCGATTCTGCATTCCGAGGCGGCCCCTAAAAATCTGCTCACCGAGAGAGCGCATCTTATAGTCTCACGCTGAATGAACACGTCCTTCTGTACTCGAAGGTCTCTTGCGTTTCTTATGAAAACATCGTAAGTCACGTAAGTTTTCAACAACAACATAATTGTTCTTTTTGGGAGTCAGAGAACGTAGGCTAAATAAAATGTATTCCCGGACCAGCCGTTAGAAAAACACAGCACCTGAGTTCCCCTAAACTTGATGGCTTTTGTTTAAACCATAATTGCAATTCCTGGAGTGTAAGAGCGTTTTAATAGTTTTTAATTACACTCACAATCTTAATGTCTTACGTGTGATGACATTTTCAATGCCCATGTTTCGGACATCATACCCATAAGGATTAATATTTCATCCATATTTTCTAATCTGCTGTGGCAAATCACTCCTTTTGAAATTTAATACATTTTTATCATATTTTTGATAGACCTACAGCTCATAAATGCTTAAAGTCCTACATACTGGATCCATAGCTATTACTGAAACTAAAGAAGCTGGGGGAAGTGAAGAGGTCAGAAACAAACAAAATATGGTGATAAGTACTTTCTCAAGGGACTGAAAGGAATGAAAACCTATAAGGGGATTAGTCAAGGTCCAGGTTTGGGGACCCCATGTCTTGGAGTGTATATTCAAGGTGAAACATCACAGCGTGAGTCATATCCTACACTTGACTGAGACCTCGCCCTCCGCCCTCTATTTGTTTAACTTTCATAGGTTCACTGTCTTTCAAATAAAGGTTCAAAATGAGGTGGAGGATACACACTTCATTTGGCACTGGTCAGAAGAGTTTAGGAAAACAAACTGAGTGAGAAATAACCAAATAAACTTCTAAATGAAGATATTGACAATTATACAATTGCATTCCAAGTCTTAAAAAGGTATGTGTGTTTAGATATGTACAGAAAAAATTATCGTGCCTTATCCCATACTTAATTATAAGTGGAGAGGACTCTGGTGACAGACTTACCATGTTAAGGATTCAGTTTGCTCCTATCCACATGGTTGAGCTGACTACATTTAACCACTGTTCTATTGTATCTGGTTTCAGTTTCCAGTAGATGGCAGCATCACCTCTCATATCATGGCTCACAGCTGGAAAACCAGCTAATGATTCATAGTCTCCTGGACCTGGCTCTTAAACAACAACCAATCAGTCTTTTTTCATTGATTATTGAAAAAAAAAAAAATATTGCAGCCATTGATTTAATTTTGCCACTCCCACAGCCCTGCCTCCAGGAAAGCACCCGAGGGCCCGTTCTGGTGCTGCAACAGATTGAGTAGGCTGGTTAATCGTTGCAGACCTTCGGTATGTGACATTTCCATCTGGAGTCCCAAATGTAGAAATGGGAGGCTTGCCTCCTGCTGCTCGGATGTACCTGGGCTCACATTCAGGAGCAATACGCTCTGCGTTTATCCAAACAAACAGACTGTCGCTGCCTTGGCAATACCTCTGTAGTTAGCTCCATGGAAACAGGGGTGGGGGGAGGGGCATGGGGTGGGGACTACAGAAAACCGCAAAGTACAAGCATTATATTTCGAGGCTACATGCATTTACATTTGTATATTTCAATGAAGAACCAATTTTTAAACAATTCAAACAAGAAGAATAACACAGACAATCACAGGGGACATGAACTTCCACTGTGCAGAGTGCCAAAGCTAAAAGATAAAGGCAATAAAGTGAGCAAAGTTATTTTAAATTGATACTGTTCTTCTAGGTATTTTGTTTTGTTTCCCTGGGTGACCAACATGCCAAACTCACAGCAAGTCTCTTCCCACATTAAGGTTTTATTTCTCTGTATGGAGCAAAAGACCTGAAGCACTTAACTGACTGATCAGAAAATCAAAAAGGGGAAGCGATAACAATTTTAGGCAGATTCTGAGAACATTAATCAATCACTTAGCACAAAACAACTAGCCTTATTACTTAAAAACAGGCAGCAGAGTATGGAGAGTGAGGGGTTTTCTTACCTTTTACTGTTTCCTCTCTTCTGGGCCTCACAAGCTAAACAGAGAGAAAAAGGTTGTCTCTTAGGAACCATTATAAAACCCATTCAGGCTGTTTGGGAGAGAGAGAATGTTGAAGCCAAACATGCTTGACTTAGTGTGCAGATGAATAACTGTAATGTTGCTAATCAAATACACCACCTACTAACATGGAAAAACATATATGCTAAACATCCCTTTTTATGTTTAAAAAATGAGCAGAGATGAAAAACGATGCTTAAAGACTTTGCAAGGGACACATGTACCCTACTTTGATCTTCACTATTGGATATATTACCTGCTAGCTGTAATATTGTGTATACAATTCCCCCTACGTACCACAAGCCCAAACATGCTGAGTAGCCAAGAGTAATTGTGGCAGCCTCCCTAAAAATAACAGTTCCTCACAGAGGTGTAACTGCACTACCCCTGTGAGAATAACTCTGTGGTGAATCATTCAAAAAACTCAATTCCTCTTTATCGATAGTGTATGTGTCGGGTTTCTAAACGACCTCAAGCACAGCCTACCTGCAACATCACAGGATCAGTTATATGCACATCAAGCTGTCTGCTAAAACTTGTGCAACTTTCTTTAATGCCAAATACAGCTGCTCAAGTCAATCTTTTTAATCATTTAAATTTATGTAAATCTCTTTAGATCATAAAATTAAGTGCCAGCCAATCACCACTTTCAAATATTCACCATTTGAATTTTATCATCCCTAAGAAGCGTTCCTTACAAGCACAACTGTCAACAAACTGCAAGAACATATCATAAATTTTCTATAGCTTTGACACAAACCTGTTCATTTTTGTCAATTATTAGATGTAGATGTAGATACCTCAAAACCAAAAGTACTGGTTCAAAACCAGTGGAACAAACATGTGACTCATATGTTGAGTTGGTAAAATAAAATAACTGATGGTTATATTTTAGGTGATAAAATTTTTTTAAACATATATATGTAGTACATATATGGCAACCCGGTCAGGGATGACAGGAAAAAGGAAAGAATGGCTGAGGCCAGACCCAGTCTGTGTTATTCTCTGACCTCTGGCCAGTGTGACAGAGGTTCACCTCTCGGCCTTGTGGAACGAGTGCAGAGCAAGCCTTTTGCCTGCTCAAGTGAGCCAAGACAGGAAAAAACGTCCATTGTTTCGTACTGATAGCCTGTCGGCTTATGGTGAAAAACAAGACCAATATACTGCAGGACACATTGTTTCTCTGTCGGAAAGCAGAGACCATTAAAAAGGTATTAAAAAAGGCAATTTATCTGATGGAAGACGTATTTTACGGCCAGTTATTGTTCCCCTAAACAACAAAGGAGACTCCCAGGCTCACTTTTACGTCTTCAATCAAACTGTAATGTACTTTTCCTGTAGTACTACCAAACCAAACTTAAGTAAGTGCTCCACTTGTGTTTTGGAAGTATAAAGAGAAACAGTCTTTTGCCTACAATTGTTATACAAGGTTGTGGATGAATGGCATGGTAATTAGATTGAAGAGAGGTCATGGTACAGCTTCATGCACTTCTGATGACTAAGGCTTTGGTCCACTTTGTATTTATTCATTAAACCTTTAATGAACCGGGCAAGTTTATTGAAGATGTATTAATGGCCTGGCCTTAACGATCTAATCAAGAGACACTTATTGGAAAAATGTGCAGGAGGCATGATCAAACAGAAATTATAAGAACAAAGAATAAAAACGGAGCATAATAAGAAGCCATCAGTCGATGACAGATGGTACCTTCATTAGCACAATGATAAAGTCCATGTAACATTTACTGATAAGAATAAAATCGATTAATCCTGAAGAATAAAAAAAGATTCATTTCCTTTCCATGGCAAAAAGGATTCTTCTTCCTTTAGTGGCAAAAGCATGGCCATGACATCAGGAAAATTCCCTCTCAGTGAGGTTCTCAATCTCCAGTGCCACCCAAGGCGAGTGGTTTTGGTTTGTCAATGAGGTTGATCCCTTCTGCCCTTGAATGCGCAACGATACTCAAATGCTCAATCGTACCCAAACCACAGCAAAAAACTGCACGCCGCGTTCTTGCTTCAAGGTCTCGTCAACAGAAATACCGAGGTTTTGGCAGCAAATCTCTCTGGAGGATGGCAATGGAATCATATCGCTTCAAAGTTTTCTCATCAAGCCCGAAATATTTTTTTTTAGTGCCAAGTGTCAGACTGACACTGTCTAATACATCCCACAATCACGTGTTTGAACTTCCCAAAAGCCTAAATGTCTTAAACAGCTCTGCAGTGGATTTCCAGAATGTTCTGTCACTGTGAGCTTGAACTTGAAGACCACACAAGGCAGGGTGTATATCAGGGGTACTCAGCTCCTTGTCCTGAGGGCCACATTCACTGCAGGTAGTGCAGATACTGCAACCAAGCCCTGCTCCACCTTATTTCACTGACACCTTATTTCACCGACTAGAAGATAATTAGTGATATCAGATGATGAAGTTGGGTGGAACAAATACCACACAAATACTGCGACCCTAAGGACAGGGAGTTGAGCATGCTGGGTGTATATAGTAGTAGGTGAAACCTGCTATACAGACCAAAACAGGCATAACATGATCAGTATTTACCAGTTGCGGTCTTCAGGTCTCAGGGGTCAAAGGTTAGGTCCAGCCGGGAAGACGGCTGCAATCGTAGTGCTGGGGTCCGTGTCTGGAAGAGTATGGACAATGGAGTGTGAGGATGAAAAACACTAAACCTTTCCCTGACGACGGTCACCAAGGGCGAGATCTGCTGTTGATCAACGCTCGATTTTTCTTCCTAATACTAGTAGGTGTAGTATGATTAAGAGGTGCGTACAATCAAAGTGGTGGAGGTGTAAGCCGCAGAATTACCACAGAGGTAAAAATGAGGCCAGCAACGCCTTTTAGTTAATCTAACTATAACATTTATTATTGTGACATTAGAAATAGCCACTGGGAAACAATCAATGTCCATAGTCACATGTCCTTGGTGTGGTACATAAGAATTGCATTTATTTGTCTTCCGGTAGCAAATACAGAGTGATATAGTGGCACAGAATGGCACAGTGGTAGGGAGGGTAAAGAAGGGTAAACCACTAATTTAACATTGGTGATATTTCGATGAATTCCCATGTTGTGAAAGAAATCAACCATTGACTCACACTGGCCTTTTCAACTATGGGCTATATCACATCCTGTAATTTTAAAACAGTGTTGCACAATTATCCAGCTCTGATGATTGACAACTCAGTGAGAAAATTAGTATTTTGGCCATTAGAGTCAATTTTCTCCTAAACATTATTTCCCTCATGCTGACATGTACATTCTCGCATATGCTACAGATGTAATGTAGCGTTAAAGGTTATTGTGCAAATGTTTGAGGTATTACTTTTCTAAACGGTTCCATGAACTCCTACATCACTACTCTCTTCTATTTCATGAATATTAACTTGAGATGCATTTATTTACAGCAGATTTTTAATGTGTTTTACATTCCCGCAGGAGATATTTAAAATGTTCTAAATATGGGTAGAAAATAAGCTCCAGTCCATTTACATACAATTTTTACTGGTTTATTTTCAGACAAAACTGAACAGAAACTGTTGTCTATAGACTGTTGTCTAGAGGCTCGCTACCAAAGAAATTATTTTTAGTCACTGCATAAAAGGTGTTAGACCTAGGGCTTATAGGACGCCGGACTGCAACAAGTTGCAGATATAAATTTGGAGCTCGGCTGAGTTGTAGGCGGTTGCAGGTTACAACCCCCATTAGTGCTTCACATTTAGAGCTTCATTTTAATTTAAATAATAACAGTAAAAATAAATCAGAGAAATTGAAGCTGCAAAGCAAATAAATTACTGAATAAATCTTTCTAGAGGAAATATCTTTTTATAAAAGGCTGTATGCGCTATCCACACATTTCAGGTGAATAACAGCACATGAATATATAATATCCTGGAATTAACATGGGTAGCAAAATAAAACCAAGAGATTTCTTGAAAAAAATATTTATATTTTATATATATATATGTTTCATATATGATGGTTATTTTAAAAACGGTGGCTTACCTCTGCCATGCAATTTAATTCCACTCCAAAGAGCCATGAATTTGTTTATATGCTATATTAAGGCCCCCTTACTGTCATTTTGTATTTTTGCACACATTTTCACAGGCGTTTTCATGTAACTTTAAGGACTATAAATGTCATGTAACTCAATGACAGAGTTTTTGGACAAAGGCTTAGGGCAATAACCATACTCAGACACATAAATAATATTATATTTCAACTTGTATTCCCACAGCAGAAAGCATTTGCCTCGTATTGTGACTCACTTCAGCAGAAGGAAAGAGGAAAGTGGATGACGGTCCCACGCCGCTATGATGAAAGGCCTCAGTGCTGTTTAGACAGATATTTTCCACGGGGTAAGCCCTGGAACACACACGTTGATGTAATCATGACCGAGTTTCTTCATGGACACTGCATTAATCACCGTGTGGCTCAGCTCCTCGCTCAAGCACATTCTTTATCAGACACTCAGCCCCAGTTACTCAATTATACACAAATCTTCAAGTCATGACACTCCAATTTATCACTCACCTAACAGCGAGGATGCTAACAGTTTCCCATATTCTAATGTTGATATTACACAGTTAATTATTACGCTACATTACCAAATTGAAAGACTTTCCAAGACTTGCGAGCAGACTGAATTATTTGCTTATCTATGCAGCCCTTATGAATTAATTGTTCAACACCAGTGCTGAATTATTTATGCACTTTTCCAAAATTCTGGGCCAGTCCTACTTCTACGTTATCCTCACTGTAGGTACCAATCCATAATCAGCATTAAAGTGAAAGCTCTACAGGGTTGAATTTTGAATTCTAAAAAGGATCGGTTACAGGAAATGGTAATGTCCGAACCCGACCACTGCAATTAACAGTTTCCTTTCTGCTCTCTGCAGAATGAAGTATGCTGAATTTGAAACACAAAAATCGTATACTCTCATCAAGGTTTAAGTTTGCCTACACCAAAGCAGGTTATAGGTATGTAACGTGGGTTGCTGTCGACAAAGTGTTTAGAGGTACTGTACTGGAGGGTTGTTGGGTCAAATGTACAGGTGAAACAGTAATGTCCCCGCCAAAACGTAGGTAGCTCTATTGCAATTGCTTAAGTTCATTCAGGAAAGAAAATGATGAATAAATAATGTTTCAAAGAAAGTCAAACAACATCGCAATAAAAATGTAATCATTGGTGTGTTTAAAAAAATGAATGATAATATACACCTAAGCGCACTGTTTTGGTCACATTTTTGCCCAATGCAAATTATTCTCAGTAAAAGATTTTACATATTCCTGGCTGTATTGAAAATAGAAAGTGAAGGTAATTTATGTCACAGACAAAAGTCTCAATTTCTATGCCTCAGATATGAACTTTCTGAAGTAGGCCACGGCTCTGTTTAAAGTATTCGACACAATGGAAAAAGCAGGCAGTTTGCAACCACAACCCTCAAACATTTGAGGTTAGGCGAGGTCAAGATCTCAAAACATCCCTGACTGTGCCCTGTTTACAAGGGCAAATAGCTATTTGCCCTGTGTTTAAACTTTACACCAAAGGTGGGTAGAGAACTGGTCCATTATGTTTAGAGATTTCCTTCCATTACATATTCTGAAGTCCATGTAATGACACACAAAACAGCTTTAAATAAAGGTCTCTAGCAGTAGGCCTTGAACAGCCTGAAGCCTGCATAACCGTTCTATGGAATACACTCCCCAGATGTATTCTTAATTAGTCATATCTACATAACTTCAATAAAATCAACTAATTCCTCCAAAGGGAAAAGATCAGCTTTGATCACTGCACAAAAAACGAAATGCAAGGAACTTCATTGCCTCATCATCACATTTTCATAACCCCAAAAATACTTCTGATCCACCATTTCCCCAAAACATTACACCTGAATAAACAAAACAGTCCCAAGACTGTTTTACCCAGATTTTTTCAAGTCAAAGAGGTTTCTGTTTTAAAGGAGGAATGCCCAACAGACATCTGTAACATCAAACATCAACAACTGTAACAACAAACATCTGTTGTCCTGAATTCTGGACCAACACTGGATCACATGACCACTGTATTATCATTCAATAATAAGATAAGATGGTTGATCATTAGTGTATGTATATTCTCTGCTACTGCATGCCAACTAATCATTTGTGGCCCACTGTCATTCCCATGCACACTCATGTGCCAGAATGTTCCAGGGATCTTTGTCATCTGTTTCATCAGTAACCTTCTGACCTACATCTCTCATCATACCAAATCTAGCCATCCTGGAAAACTGCACAGAATTAACCTCCCCAAAACTAAACAAGAACAACAACAACAATTTGCCTTTGAACAATAAATTGTCAAATTTTGAGAGAAATAATATAATATAAATACAAAAGACAGCTTGCTTTCCCACCTACAGCATTCTTACTTAAAGTCATCTGTTTAAGACCAAAATTTCCAAGATGTACACTCCAATTGTTACATTTTGAAACTGATCACTCACAATTTTCATTAACAAGTCAAGAGGAAAGGAATTTTCACAATAATGCTCTCCTTCTGCTAATACAGTATAACATTGTAATGTGTGATCCCTCTTACAAGTGGATGTAGAGGAGCAATGTAAAGCATAACCTACCCAGGTTTGTGCTACAGTACTGTACATCCCCTATTAATTATTCCAAGTCCAAGTGCTGTACAGTCAGACCCACTTCCTGCTATTGTACGCCATAACTAGCATCTCCACACCAAACACATTAGAGATTTCTGCAGGTTTTGCCCCCTCCAGCACAGCAATTTCCAGCAGTCCCTGGCAAAGCATGGTCGGTTTCTAACAATGTCTACCCTTTTGTCAAATTGAATCCCTCATTTAACATAAGCCATTAAGTCGCCCCTGGATCACAGACCCTGTGCAAAACGATACATCACCAACATGCAAAATGCAGAGTTTACTTGCAAAAACAGGAAGTGCACTTTAATAGTTCAAATTGGTGTTGACTGAAGTTTTGGTATGTGTTAAATGTGCTGAAGACTTGTGGTGGATTCAAGGCCTCTTTTATTAGATGCCAAATTAGACAGAGAAGAAGTGAGAGTAGACGAAGCGGAAGCTCAAAAGGTCAACAGGAGAAGAAACCACTGTGACCTGAGCTCCACACCCATGAAGGTCTGTGTTAGCTCAGGTTGAGATGTTACCACAACGATAAATCTTGGACAAAACTAGAGTTGTGCCAAGACTCTGCTGGGAGTCAATTGAGACCCTCCAGGGTGCAGTGTTACTTTCACAAAATAAGAACTGCGCTTGGATTATTTCACCTGTAGTCCGTATGTTCATTCTCCCCACAGACAGCCTCCCCGTGTTATTTCATGTGGGCTAGTTTTACCACTGCAGTCCAAATACTAGCCTGAGTGTGGGGTTAAATTATATAATGAGTTTTTTTGCCACTGAACATAAACTTTGCAACATTTTTTTAAGCGGAATTGTAATGGCTGTGAGCACAGAGCCCCGAAGAAAGTCGTCAATAAAAAGTCGGGGCCGCCCATCCAGTCAGACAGCTCTACGGTTTAGCCGTTTATATTCAAAAGCCACCTCTGAGGCACCAACGGCTAACACCATTCAGTGCTGAAAGCCATCTGCGGCTCTGTCAGGCTCTGCTGCTACTTAAAGACAACAGCACAATAGCTGTTACATTGGACATGTAAAAGAGGGTGGCAATTTGCATGTACAAGCACCAAGTCTTGTTTAACAATTCATAATGCATCATATACAATTACATGGGAAAACATGTCCTTGTTCATAGGTAGGTAGGTATATGTAAGCAAATGAGCACCAATCCATTCACACAATGTAATTATAGCAAAAGGCTACACAATAAAATATATACATCAGAACAGAAAGACTTTGTTGAAAGTTTTAAACAACATACTGATGCAGTAGGCCGGGTGTCACCGTTTGGGACGGATGTATGACGTGGCACAAATGTGTGTGAACTGCATTTGGTGACAGCTGAGCTCCCCAGCAGCCCAGAAAGGAGCTGGCACCGGGGGCGGGTGACACTTCCTTTCTCAGCGACTCCCCAGACGTGCAACAAAACAATTCGATATACATTATTTGGCTAAAGCTAAAGGAGATAGAGTGGGAGCAATTCACTTCAATATGCCCCTAGTTGCTTGCGCCCAAGCTGTCTGTTGTGGTTCCCTTCCTGATGAAGCAAGCTGTACTCAGGCAATGGCAAGGTGACATTCTTCTAGACTGCTTAAGCCACATATTGTGTATAACAGTGTTAATATCTCAGGCGGGGTACTCTGCAGAAAAAGACTGTCAATCAACATCAAATGAACCGTGATATGTAAACATAAACATATGCTAATGTGTTGTTTTGTGGCTGATCCATACCTATCTTGGAATACCATCAAACAACAAGTCATATGCTTCACTCAGTGGATGGCAGTTACAGCATAACACAACAGGACATGAAAAAGTACTTTTGAAGACTCTCAAGGCTGTATGTGGGAACCTCAACTGGGGTGGAGCAACCACATCCTATCAGTACCCGACTTGTATGAACCGAGAAGTTTTATTCTCCTTAGCAGTGAAAAAAACATCAATTGATTCAAATTACTTCATTGCATAAAAAGCGTGATGGCTCCACCCACTGCTGCTCATGAGACCTCATTGTGCTAGAATGAAATGCTTGATAGTGATGATTAAAAGTTACAAACACATAATGCAGGTATGTCAGCCATTTTGTATCCCTTATCTGGTTTGCAAATCAGCTTTCATAGAAGGGTTGACATAACTTCTGTAATGAGGCACAACTTTGATAGTAAATAGTGACTCTTTTTCAGTGTAACACTGTGTATTCTCAGTATTTCCTCAGTGTGACACAATGGTGGAGAGAGAAACAGGAAGCACCTAGTGGCTATTTCTTGTTGAGCAACTCAACAAGAAATAGTGTACATGGGAATCTCTACTTGAGTGCCTTCTTGTATGCAAGGATGAAATGTAAAACATGAAACGACAATGCTAGATAATAGATGACAGGCTTGGATAACCTTTCAAAATTTACCAGAGAGAGTGTAATAAAATAAGAAAAGATAATCTATCAAAGAATCATGAGATTTGCAAACAAGTATTTGTATGAATACAGACTATAAAAACTGCATTTTTTTCTAAATGAAAGTTTGGATCACAGCCTGATTAATCCAAGGTAACTTTAACTCATGGTACACATTACATAACCTCAGAGTCTTGATTGAAAATTAAAATGCCTTGGTGCTTTCACAATAATCACTTGTATTTACATAGAAGGGAAGCACATGGCTTCCTGGCCTAAAATAAATTCATTGTTAACAAATAACCATTAAGGGATAATCAGCCAATAAGAATGAAAGAGGGCTTACATTTTAGTTAACCCACTGAGCACTCAGCTTGCAGTAGCTTTCTTGCAGAGCAAAGGGTGACAACTGACGCACAGACCATGCAGAAATAACCACATGGCAGTATCACCATGTTCTCCTAATTTTTCTTTCACTATATTCACTATTACTGACATTTATATTTTTGAAAAAGGGGTGCAATATCATTATGCTGTTCTCTCTACTTAATGAGCATTTCAATTGTGTTTAAACAAAACTGAAATATGAACCATAATTACCTATTTTATTAGGTGTAAAGGCATCCATCTAAATTCTAGCCCACATTGTTCTACCAACAGCAGTGAGAACCCTAAACTACTTTATGAATTAGCTGCACTATGACACTGTACATGGAAACACACTGATTAGATAGATATCCCCTTTCAGATGGGCCAAACTGTGCAAGTCCTACTAACACTACACATCTCAGCATTAGGAAATCTTGTGCTTTCTGTAACGCCACAGACGTGTGCCATTCAGAGACACAGTTACAAGAAAAAGGAAGGAGCTGTCAGTGTGCAACACTCTTGCTAATGTATGTGGGGCAAACATTAAGCTGGGTTAAGCAAGGCTGGCCATTAGCTATGTCATTAGCTGATGATGGACTATGACACAACTGGCTTCCTCCCGTTTGGGTGGGTTAAAGTGGGCCAAGGTTTTTCAGGTTACAACTGCTTTAGCTCCTTTCAATGACACAGTGGGCACCAACGGGCTACCAGTAGATGTCAGAGATATACTCCTCTCCTGAAACAGATATAAATTAGTGCTGTGGGGCTTGCAGCAAGGCACGCAGATACTGGCTTTCGGCCAGAGCATCTGAGGATGGCACACATTTCACCCACAGTGTCTCCTTACTTGAAAGGTCAAGTGGAAACTCTAACCTGGGCAGAACAGACCACAGGAAACTGTTCAAAAAAAACAATCTTGAACTTATAAATGCCAAGTCACAGCATGGTAGAAACTCCATCTATATATGACTGCAAAGCATGATAAATACAGTGTATTAAGTTATAAATGAACCTAACAAAATGATCTTGCAACTAATCAATATAAGCAATCCGGTATTTAACTTACTTATCCAGCAGTAGATATTTCAGCCTTGTGTCTGTGCCCTTTGAGGATCTACGCTAGTTTAGCATGCACATTTTACCCCATCCCTGGTTCCAAAGCACTCTTACTCTATGCAGCAGCTGGGGCGAAGCTGAGCCAAACGGGAGCTGCTTTTGGCGAGCCCAGTGGCGTGGGCGTGCAGACGGAGGGGGGAGGTCAGGACACCAGCGCTGCAGCAAGACGATGACCACCACGTTCAAGCCACTCCCTGGCTAAGTGACAAGGCGGCACGGGAGGTCTGGCCATCAAAACCAACACAGGCTTCTAACAGAACATACCCTCTTCAGCACTTTTCTAAAACCTGGACTACCCACTAAAAAAAACAAACATCAAAACTGAAAGTGAATGGCGAACCTAGTACCAACAAACATTTGAGTTGCACTTTTGGCCTATTTGTGAATGGATGTCCACTCTGGCCTTCCTTTTGAAATATAATTTTTAATAATATGGCTGAGTCTGCTTTATATTTGCCTGTAATTCAGCATTGTGGGAGAACGGGATCACAACAGTAGCACAAAGCAGCATGCGGACTGACCCGATATACCAAATTAGGACAAATACATCTCACAATTAAAGCTTCCTAATCTTGAATAATTAAAGATCCACCTGGCTGTAATGCTGTAGAGGAGAATAAACATACGGCCTACTGTTGTACACAGAATAAATCAAAAGCTGTGTTATTGGCCTTTAGCATCTTAACACTCCAGGCAAGTAGATTACTCCACTTTGCAGTAAGCGAAATGCATGTTACTTCCCAGGTCTTGTTCTTGCCTGGATGGTGAACGCTCAAAAGCACAAGCGGAAAAGCTCAAAGCACAAGCTTTAATCTGGAGAGGTTGATGGATAAGTCTTTGAGGGAACTGGATAGGTTGGTTTAATATTACCTTCTGAGTAAGCTCACAAAACACAGTCCTTACTGCTGATGTTTTTTTGAGTTGTGTATCCTTACGTTAATCTTCATGCATCTTTACCCCACAAAAATTCAAATTTTTTCAATCACATATTGAGTCACAAGAGCGAACACATTTTTCAACCATAAGCAGACAGAAAAGCAAGGACTCTAACTCACCTTACTAACCCTGATTCTGAAACCAAAGCAGCACAAAGTGCTGTGGCCTGTTTCCTCTAGATAAGGTTCTGGAATTAGATTCAGTACTTCACAGTATTCTCTACAGTGGGACCTTGAAGAAAAAGTAACTGGCATTAATTTTTCTTATCAGCCAATCCGATTTGAATTGAATCTCTTTTGTCAGTGAACACTTCCCCTTCCCCTTCCACACACAATCTCACCCTCACTCATACACGTGCGCCTCCTCAAAGGCAAGTAGACACATGATTTTATGCACTTGCTGGTGGAAATGGCAAACAAACTTACTCAAGTTTCAGAGGCAAGTTGAGTTCCAATTCCAAACCAGCCAAGTACCTCCTATGCATTCTGCTCCACAAGATATTATCAGTTGTTTACCATACAACGATTAAATTACCCTGCAATATGTAAGCCCTGTGTGAAAAAATCATAGCAATAGATAAAAGTACAATACCATGCATACCTGAAAGGATCAACAGTGACAAACCATTAGCAAGAAGCAGTGGAGGCAAGCTTCAGTCAATGTCTGACATTTAAAAAAAAATCATAATTAATAAGATTACACATTTAAATAAGGATCGGCCCCCTTTACAGTCCAATACTGAAGCTGCAATGCACAGTAACCTGCTTTTTTGCGCTTCATATTAAATTCATTCACTTCAGATATTGAATGTAACTAAAGCTGACTTGCGTAGGACTCAATATAATATGCCTAATTATTTTTCATAACAAAGTGGCGTTTGAGCATAATTCAAGACTGGCACAGAACATAGAACATGTGGGTGACAATAACAAAGCAGAAACATTAGTCCTGATTTTAAATTTATTGGGTTTACTGATTGCTGTTGAAGTGAGCCACTTATAACAAATGATCAGTGAATTATCATAAATTTCTACAGCCAGTTGGCAAGTAAAATAATGCTGAGCAGGTGTTAACTCAGACAATAAAAATTTGTTTAGCCACTCATGCCCAACTAGTTAGTCACATCTCTGGAGACAGCCTTTAGATTTTAACAAGTCTTCAGGTTTCTGAAGGAATCTGGTACGACACGTCCTCTACTGTGCACATCTGAGCAACCCGTTTCATTGATCTTTCAGCAACAGAGGATTAACAGAAACACCCAAGGTCGGTTTTATCTTCAAACCAGTTGATCTATTTTGAAAGAGACAGCCAGATAGAACAGGAAAGAAGTGACAGCTGTCAGACGGCACAGGAGGAGCAGCAGAGACAATGCTGAGGCTACAAAGTCTTTCATGATTCCAAAATTTGCTCTGGTTAACAAAGTGCTTGCCCATGCCAAAACAGACACACATGGACAATACCTTCAGAACCTGTGGAAGGCGGCCTGCTCTTGACAGCCTGTGGCATGGGCCAATGAAGTCTGGCACATGGACAGGCTTAGAGAACAAAGTGAAGTTAATACACCCCAAATGGCTGCAAAGACAACAGAGCCACCACCGTGCCAAGTGAAACAGACCCATTTGGTAACTATGAGAATACTCACAGTAACTCATAATCTACAGTGATGCCATTTTTTGGGCAGAGGGCAAAATTAACATTTAATAATGCTTGGAAAATTTATTTAAGAGGCAAACTGGCAATAACATGATATTTAACCCAATAATTCAAACAGCAGATTCAGGAGGTAAAAGCAACATTTTTGCAAATATTTTTGCAATAACCTCAGTTTGGTTTGCTTGATGGAACTACAAGCTACGGATTGACTGCAACAACTAGGAGTTCCAACATGTCAGATCCATCAGTGCTCCATTGAAAAGAAGCCCTGGTGTACCACAGCGGCCAAGCGTGCTTCGCAGTTGATGTTTCGCATTCTTTCCCTGGATTCTGTTCGCCGGGTTGTAGCATGTCTGGGACAAGCAGTATTGCCCGCCCACGGGGGGGACTCCACAGAAATCTATCCATCATCACCAGAGAAAAGGCGGGAAAGAAAGTGAGTGACAGAGAGAGAGAACAGACAGAAAGAGAGAGTTTGGCTAACTAATGTTGAACAGTTAACATAAAGCTAACTGTATATTAACTATGGATAAAATAGGAAAAAGAAACAAACATATAAAAGAAAACAAGGGACTTGTAAGAAAGGAGAGGAAGTCAAGTTAGTTGACAATAGTTGTCTCTGGCTGTTTCATGATGGTGAAATTCAGGTGAAAATGTGGGTAGGCAAATGAGTACAGTGCAATGAAGAGCTGTCTAACAGCCTCACAAAATCCTTAAAACATGCCATTAAATTCCACCTCCCTGCCACTCATTTCTCTCATATTCTTCGCTCAACTGTGAGAGGGAATGAAAGAATTTGAAGCCAATCATGCATGTTAAATTTCATATTCAAAAGGGTGGGAATTTCCTGCCATCGCTGGCTCAGGGAAAGCCAATATGCTCACCTTCTATCTGCTAAGTTTAAGATTCACATTGGGAAAACTCACCCTAGACTCATTCATGCAACTACGATTGACAGCCCTTAGATTTTGTATCGTATTCAGCGACAGTCAGTGGATAGAACAGAGGGACTGAAAAGTTGAATGAAATGACCCCTTGCCTGAAAGAGAAAATGTCCCTCATTTTCAAATCTCTAGGTTGGAAAGTATGCTATTTTAGTTGTAAACTGTGACGAAAACAGAGAAGCTCCTGGCCAGTTTGCTGCAGAGACCACACAGTGGAGAATGTGAAGGCCACGGGGCTTAAGTGTGTGTCTGAAGTGGTTTTGTGCAACTTTTTTTTTTTTTTTTTTTTTTTTTTTTGTGATGAGGTCGAGGAGGTTAGACCTCCTTAATTTGAAATTTATTTATTTATTTTTATAAAATAAATGACAATAGGAAGCTAATAACATTAAAATAGTAATAAAATATTTTTTTCCTCATTACAATAAGCAGCGGTGAGCTCTTCTGCTATAAGGACTATTGAACATACAGAGTATAGCGAGTGCATACTTTGTTTGGCAATCATATTATGAAAATCCAAAAGTAAAAACAAAGGCTCAACCAAGGTTTCTGCTTGTTAATCACAATCTCATTCCTTTCAATTCCATTAGACCATTAACCTTTTTTTTGGTTTACTATATATACTCAGTCATCAACAAACCAATTTGGGGTAAAATTATCTTTTTTATAGTAATTTAAAAAATATTCTATTTAATATGGTTAATTAATTTATTATTTGGACACGGGTTTGTGTCTGTGTGTCCATTTCATTTATTTGGCAGACAGCAAGTGGCAAACTCTTAATTTATCAAGACTGCAGTTACTTCAGTCAAGACTGACGACTGTTGCTTGTTACTGTTACATGCAGCTAAGGGTATCTCACAAGAGTGGTGGTTTTCAATAGCTAGGTAGTGCAGTAAATTTTCTTTCATTTGAATACAATATTAACCTGATAGCTGAATTGATATTGTAGGGATGTTATGAGTCGAAAAGGTTTGAGGAAACGAGGCACAATTTATCAGTGCTTTGAAGGAGAAATAGATGACAGGGACAGAACTGTCATCCTCAGTTACATGATAAACTACTGCAAATATAGTGACTCATGCACACAATGGCTACCCATGATCCAGAATGAGGATCTGCAGACAGTAAACATCAGAAAGCCACAGCGAGAGGTGCATATTAAAAGGTATTATCCTACTTCCCTGAACTTGATCCTTTTCAACAAGCAGACACTGCCAGTTCTTAACTTCAAGTTGAGTTAACCTACATACAATGCAAGTGCTTGGTAACAACTCTCTGAGGCTAAACTGCTCTTTAAAAATCTTAGTTTGCTGACAGGATGGGTAAGAGCCTTTCCACCAGGCTCATCATGAGTTACACAGTCTGTGCCATCACTAATAGTCTACAAATTGTTAGAAATTACTAGAATTACTACTGTTCCTGCCACTGATAAAGACACAGAGGAAAGAAAGACTTACTCCTTCTGTCAATCTTTCTTGAAGGGCATCACTCTCACACTGGCTGCTTCTGCGTAATGACTGAAATCATATTTTCTTCAAATACAGCCATAATGTGGGCATCACAGTTGCCTCTGCCAGGGACCATAGCAACAATAACAAAATAAAGCCATAACTGTTGACATCACTGGAGAAAGATGAAATCCTTCCCTTCTACCAGTCTCCATGTAGTCAAGCAACTCTGTCCTGAGGGCACATGTGCTCAGTTGAAATAACCCAGCTGCATGTCTGCTGAAGTAAAGGCCTGATCTCTCAGCATAACCAAACCAGAATTAAAAGCTTACAAACTTCAACAGACTGTCCACAAAAACAGAGATTTTTTCATGTTTAATGTCAACTCTGGCAACCTCTGCTCAGTGCTCTTCCTTAGTTCATTCTGGAATTCTGTTAAAGCCCTAAAAATTAAAATATCCCATTGAGAAAAAAAATCCTGTCAGAATACTACATTAGTTAAAAGCATGCAATATGATCTCTAGCCAGTCTGATCTCCTGCAATGGTGTTACTTATGTTGCTGTCCATGGAGTAATACTCCAAAAGCATATGTATAAATATGAACACTTTTGGAGGGGTGCTCCAAAAGCATATTTACAATTATGAATGAGGCTAATAAGTGGGCATATTGTACATCCACAGAAGTTAAGGTGGATATATTCATATTTCATATTTCATACCCTCAACTACATTACTGTCTGTTACTGTGACAATTCTCGGACATTAAAGATGAACACCACCAAACTCTGCATGGATATACACACATCATACTATACAGACCACACCATAACACTACACACCCTGGGGTTGACACCAATACAACACTGATACTGGACAGCAAGATGTAGTGGACATAGTATTTGAAACCTTGCTGCTATAATAAAAACAGTATAGGGTATGGTTACATTTTCATTCTCAGATATATGAGTGGACTCTGAATATGCTATTGCTTGTTTGCTTCGGAACTAAAAATAACCAGTTTTTTTAAGTGTGAAATGTTCAGGAAACAAACTACAGAGAGGAAGTCTCGATCATACTGTAAATTTTTACCCTAAAAATTTTTACCCAACTATCAGGGCAGATCAGTGAAAGCCTGTAAAATGTTTTTATGACTAATAAGACTTGCACAGATTGAGATGTATTTTTGAGAGTAAAGAACATTCAAATTAAGCTCCGATAGATGTAAATTGAGGGGACAGACTGAACACAAATATAATTAGTTCTGAGGCAAAGTGAAAGCAAGTACCGTCTCAACAGCTTCAAGTCAAATACAAGTGAGGACAAGACCAAAGTCTAAAACAGATATCAAGGGATTGCCCTGTGCTTGGGAATTCTGGGTAATTCATATCTCACCCAAGAAAAACAAAACTGCAAACATATCTCCCTTTTTTACATTAATAATCGGGAATTATAAATGCTTTCATATGATAGTTACTACATATGTTGATTTATCATACGGATTATGTTTTTGCTAGGGAATGACCAGTGAGAGCTGGCGTTGTAGAAAATCAAATGGCCATAGTCATGGATGACAGTCGATGTCCTAACATAAGGCACCACAGTGAGTCCACATGTGCTGAATCACAAGAGTAACTTGGCTATGTAGAGCTTCATAATGACACAGCAAACAATTCCATTATGTACAGTATCAAGAAACTTAATGTGGTAGTATTTATGTACAGTGTAAGAAACTTAATGTGTCAGTATTTAGAATTTGCACAATGAGACGAGTTTGATGACAGGGTATGTCAAGCTGCACCCAGTGCACAGCTCCTTCAGAAAGTACCTATTCGAAATATCCGATTAGGAAAGAAACTTTTAAGGATTTCAGAAGCACGGTGCACACTCCCCAAGAAATCGCGCACATGCCACCGCTACAGTAGCAAGTCTATAGAGCGTTCCAAATTACGATAAAGAATCCACCTAACAATTACAGACAATCAAGGCAAACATATTACTTACCAACTGCAACGTGAATGGGGAAGGTCAGGAATCTGTAAAACACATAACCGCAGATAACTGAGAATCAGCGATTTTAATGCATACTGGCTAGCAGGCGCTTCTATTAAATAGGTCGTCTCTTCTCAGAAGCTTGCTTAACGTGGGACCGTAGGCTACCTCTGAACACCACTGCCTACAACTCCCGCTTGCGCCCATGGGCGTCTCCTCCTACGCACTTTGTAGTTTGGCCACATCCCATTTTCGTCGCACTTGCTAAACGCACCCGAATCAATGAAGAGTTTTCACGATTCATTTTACAGGTCCAGTCACTTACAACCAACGCCGCTCTACAGTAAAATACTGAAAAAGATGTTACCTTTCAAACTTCCATTTATATATAGTTTTGACTGTTCACCCCATGTCAAACAACGATCATCCTCCGATTATTTTTACTGAATTTCACACTATTGTAACGATTGAGAGTCATCACATATTCTAAACAGAGCACTGTGTAGCTGACTAATAATTGATATGCATCAGTGTAACTCCTCGAGACAACCCACACAAATGATTTCCTATTGCTGTTCATAAACTACTTTAAATACAGAGAAAAGAAGTGATTTATTGCTCACATTAATACCTATGCAGGGAATTCTTCATAGGCACTTGCACATCCTGTCACTGTGTTGTAATATTCAGGAAAACAGCAATTAATCAAACCCATTCTGAAGCAGAGGCCTCGACAAACCTGAGCTGCCAAACGAAGACATCTCTGACATCTCATCAAGCACATTTCCCTCTAGTCTCAAATGATCCTGCTTTGAAAAGCACTCTAATGTACTGGCTACTAAAGCACTCTCTGGGTACTGGAAAACACCCTTGGTCAGCTCTATAGGGGTATTGTGAGGATACTGAGGTTGTTAAAAAAAAAAGAGACCAGGGTTAGTCCTCAGGTAAAAAAGTCAATAAATAGTGTTTGGTTGCAAAATGCATTTATCAGCCTTTGCACAAATTCTTCTGAACCTTGATGGGAATGATATCTTTGGCACTCAGCTCCCAGAATATGGGTTCATATTTTATCCACTAAAACAAAAACATCCATTCCATAATACCATGCAGCTCTGCATTAAGATGACTGTGTCAAGGTTAATAATGGACTGTGAGGGGAAAAGAAACTTCATTGTACAATGCATGATATTTCCTGTCCTGCAGTGACAGGGGACACTTCAGAAATGAGCCTAAAGCAGAGGTGCAATCTGGCACTCCAAAGTGGTTGAAAATGGGGTATATTTTAAAAATACTGTCACATCCGAGACAGGCCAGAGAGTAAAAAACCTTTCCTTAGCAAACAGCTTTTTGATCAATGGAAATCCCAGTAGCTGCTCTTGTCATTTATCCCACAATAAAAAGCAAAATCTAACCCAAATGCCAGAGCCACTTTACAGAACCGCTTTGGCTGGCTCCTCTCCTCTAGGTCAGAGCCAAATCCTCCGGGCAAAGGCAAATGCCAAAAGTACCAAGTTTGTACTTTATGATTACTACGGAAAATCAAGCTCTTGATCCCGCGCCGTCCTGGGCACAGTTTGGAATGTATCTTGGTTTGCATAGTAGTAAGTGGAGTTACAGAAAGGCTGAAAAAGACAGCTTATCCTCTTTACTAGTTCAACCACAGGGTTATGTGTTTCTTCGTGTGTGCATATGTAAAAGTGGGAGAGGGCGCATATGCATGCATGTGTGTATGTGAGAGTGAGAGCGAGAGGGAGAGATCAAGGGTACGCAGGTATGAATTCATATGTAGAAGTGGGAGACAGTATACATGTTAGTGTGTGTGCATGTTTGTGCGTGTGTGTGAGCACAGGAGGGGAAAGAGCACGTGTGTGCACTGCATTAATCCTTGCTCATGCGCCCGAAAACATCCCAGCTCCACTGGGCGATTTCTGCTTTTCTTGGCCCTCCACGTACTGATCTGTCCCAGTATAAACCTACTCGAAATTAATATCACAGCCATGGGGATTGAACCTTCTGGAAATGATGTTATACTCTTTTGCAGCACATAAAAGAATCATTTTAATTCCATTTCTCATCACACTGATCTTAACCATATAGAACAATTTGCTTTGACCCTTGAAAAGTGGATTTACGACACTGCAAAAAGATTACAGTAATCTTTTAATTACCACAACGCGGTACAAAGACATGATAATGATTTCTACATCAAAAGCTGAGGACAGTGATTTTCCCAAGATCTGTGGATCAGATTGGCTTAAATGCTTGTCTCATCTACAGATTTGAGTCATATAGCTTGAAATCTGTCAGCTACTTTATCAGGATTAAGATGATATAGAGCGCAAATCACCCTTACAGCACGACCAGGCCCAATTGGCTTATTCTGATGGCTTTCTGGATTTCTGTTATAAATCACATCTCTTAGTTTTAAAACAGTTTTGCTCAATTATGTCATAATTGACATGTCTGTGAAAGTATGAGTAGGTTGGTAATAAAAGTAATGAACTTCCTGATGTCATTTTTGGTTTCTCACGTGCTGCGATGTACTTTCTTGCATATATTACAGATATAACATTGCTTTCTTGTTCATAATGTTACAGAGCATATGCATTTCTTTTTTTACCAGTACTAAGAAGTCATATATCACTACTCATTGATTATAAGTTTTATATATATATAGTTTTTTACACATATTTAGCTGAAGTGAGCCCTTAATGCCAGCATGCATGATAATAATTTAACACATCTAATCACAGGTACAAGGAAACAAGTGCAGCATGCAAAACTATTTCATGTGCAAAAATACATTGGTGACAAATTAAAAAATGTTAATATGACATCAAAATATACTTTCCAATCGAAAGTTATTGAACTATTCAAACAAGGAACGAAGAAACACATACCTCCTGATTCTTAAAGACAATATCAATTCCATAATTCTCTTATTATAGTGAGTCCGTTAACCAGAGCTTACAAGTACATTGTCATTTTCTGCATTTTCTGCATTTGCATTTGGCCATGTACCCAGAACTGGTGGAAAGCGAGAGCTTGTGTTCATATAGTGTAAGGTTTCATTGTCATCAAAGAGTGATTAACTACAGCACATCTTTAGAAAGACACAGAATAATGGACCTCTTGGACATGATTCTATTTTCCACCCAAAATATTTAGCACACATATTTTTTAGCATTATGCTATGAGACATTCTCCTTTATTGAAATGAATTCCACATGGTTTTTGCGAAACTCCTTCGTGCATGGTTATTATTTTCCAGAACCTTCTTCGCTGTAAACGTGTATGTGATGGGAAAGACAGGCAAAAAGACCATGGATAAAAAAGAATCAATGAAAGAACAATTATACAAAGCAAGAGGTAGGCAGAGTGAGAAAGAGAGGAATTTAGGAACATAGAAAGACCAACAGCCTGTGCACAAAACATTTCAACCTGTCAGAACCTAAGGAACAATCAGTGACCACCAAAATAAAACAAATAATAATAATAATTATTATTATTATTACTTTTTGCAGTTAATACTGTGTTTATTAATCATTCACCTGTATTAGTGCATATAAATCTTATCATCCTGAATGGGATTTGAGAGAGAGAGAGAGAGACTTTTGAGAAAAGTAGTGACAATGACAAGTTCTGTGTATGAGTGGGAATGTGTCTGTGTGCATGTGTACATTTGAATGAATGCTTGGCAGTACATATGTGTTCTTCAGGGACATTAGGTGCATTCTTAAGAACACCAGTACCGTGTGTGTGTGTGTGTGTGTGTGTGTGTGTGTGTGTGTGTGTGTGTGTGTGTGTGTGTGTGTGTGTGTGTGTGTGTGTGTGTGTGTGTGTGTGTGTGTGTGTGTGTGGGCTGCCATTGAAGTAGAGCCCCTCACAGCTCAACTTCAACACAGGTGAGACACAATCAGCTTCATCCCCCAAATATTTACTGAAGTCTACATCAACTTCCTGAGTGGAATGAAACGGTGGTTAAGTTAGTATTTCCATCCAGGGTGCTCAAGCTCAATGTTTCAAATAAGGGTCCATGCAAAAGCAGACCTACAACTTACAGCCACATTAACAGAACAACAGACTGATTTGTGTCTCATGAATATTTCAGGCTCCCTGAACTCAATAACAAAGTGACTTTGGTTTCACTGCAGAGACCACTTCAGAAGTCAGTTGTTCAGTGCTTAGTGGCTTGGTGCCAACACAGTTTATAACTAACAGAAACAGACTGCCACCATGTACAGATACAGCACTGATTAAACAAACCATTACATTGCCAGCGTACAACACTCAACCATAATTTATAGCAGATCAACTTTGCAATGAATACTTCTCTATCTGGATAATTATTTGAAGTTGCTTTCAGTTCTGGATAGACAATTCCTCTTTGGAAACCCCCGTCACTTTCAATGAAATGTTTTGCTTTTGAGTTGGTTTCATGTCATTAAAACGCACAGGTAATACACAAAACTACATTCATAACATAGTATTTTACAGTACAAAGTAGCATTTGAAAAATTGATTACTCCCGCCTTCCATTCCACCTCAAGGTTACTGCCTGCTAAATTCAGCGTATAGCTTAATGAATATGATGTGGAACTTCGGTGACAGAAGTCATACATGGCAATTCTCACAGAGAAATAAAATCATATACAACTGGTTGCTTATGACACAGAATCACTGAAGGTTTGTTTGCATTAGCTTAGACAATACCTAGTATCTGGCAAATTCAGTCCCTACGGCTACACCGACCTTTATCCATTAATTTCACGTGCTCACGTTACACCATCCACCTTTACCTCTAACAAGTTCAAATGGTTACCATATTCTGCGACATGAAAAAAGTTAGAACTTGCTTCAAAAATGACAATCACTTTAAGGTGAATGAGGAGCGTCTGGGCAGTAAAAGAAATTATTTGTCTCGACTAAAAGGGGAAATAACATGTTCTGTATGAAAACAGGCGTGCCTTGACAAGGAGGAAGTATGCGTTGGAGCCAACCACGCAAAAGCAATAATCTGAAATGGTATCTTGTAAAAAAAAAAAAAAATGCCAACAATACCTAAATAAACGTCTTCGCTTTCATTTCAAGATTTGCGCTGAGTATCGAAAATGCGGTTCATTCAAATATGCCAATGAGGATTGCTAAAGCGTGGAGCATTTCATCACTCTTCTAATATATATTTATATATTTTTTGCAATTGAGGTAAAATAAACCGACGCCTTTATACTGACACAAGTGTAGCTCAAAATTTGTAAATATGGTTAAGGACACAACATGTGTAATGATTTCTTTTACTAAAACTAATGCGTTCAGTGATTTGGTATTGATGAACACATTTCAAGAAAGAACGCGTGTTAAACAACAGAAATGCAAAAAGTATATGAACAAGACAATATTGTCTGGATTGCTAGAATGCACGTTTACGAGTCAAGTGTGGAGCCTACTGACAACTTGTATGATTCTATTAACCGGATAGGTGCACGATATACGACTGCTACAACATCATCAAATGAATACATCAAGGGAAATCGCTTCCTATTATATTTTAAGACAAGAACCGTGAAAAAAGGATTGTAATTAAGGTACGCTCAACTGCCTTAATGAAAATACAAACAGAGAAATGATAGGACGCAACATACCTTAATGATCGAAATAGATGTAGCAGGTTGGGGAATTTATGCACACTGTACTACAGTTAACACGCTATCTTACAAAATGTATTTGCTGTGCTGCTTTTCACAGCTGTCTGTAGTTTCCGGGTTAGACACTACAGCGTCATAGTGTTTTCTGCACAGGTTCTGACAAAGCACGACGAGAAAGGCAGGCTTTAACTATAAAAGGAATAGATTTCATACGCAGCGAATAGAGGAAGGAGAGTAAGATCTGAAGTCCCGAGGCGCCTTTTTCAACCATGTGATGCAAATGAATACAACAAAGGATGGGTACTGTATCAGCTTGCGCAAACACACACAAACGCTTTATCAATACGCTGTACTTAAGTCATAACCTGATGAATATATTACTGTGTCTACATCATATTAAAACAGTACTGACTAAAAGCGTAACTGTATCGTGCACACCTTCTCTGCATATCGAGTTATAGGAAGAAACGGAGGTTTTATTGCGTATTCATGCTGCCTTGTCTCATGACTGTTAGCTGTGGTGATTTAAGTTACAGCGAACACCGTATCTTGATCGGGTAAGCACCTAGGGCTGAGCAATATGACAAACATCTGTATAACAATTATATGCACTTCACTGGTATTAATATATCTAGTCACTCATATCATTTTTTCAGCTGTTATGAATGTAAAATACATCTGTTTATTATATTACATAATGTTAACTGTAGTCTATCCAACCTGAATTCTGTATTTTCTGTAGTACAGCTCTCATAAATGCTCCAGGACCTATTTTAAGAGGCCTTCAAGAGGCACAACTTTTGCTTGTTAACCTGACTTTTGATGACAAAATGGGTTATAGTATCACAGTGTAAATAATTACAATATGATCAAAATAAAATGTTGAAATCAGCTTTGCCTCATCCACCTGAGACTGCAGTACTGATCCCTAGGATAACAGAAGCTGCTCCCATTTTAAGTGTGTGCATACCAAACATCTATGCTAGTTTTACATGGCCTTCATTACTAACAACATGGCCATCATGAGCCTTCTGTCACTGTTCACCTGATTTCTCCAACTTCGTATCACTTTGCCTGTAATTGTCCACATGTGGCCTGCTTCTTTGGCCTGGAGCGGCAGATGCTTACTACTTAGCATCAGATCGCACCCACTACCCCTGCTGCTGTCGTGTTGGGTCTTGTGGTGGTCCACAAACCTTGACCACCATCTGACATCTCGAAACCTGACACAGTGTGATGCAGCTGTCTATAAATGAGCTCACATAGAAATGCAGAGTCACCGTGGAGTTCAAATGACGCAACTGCAACCCCCCTCAAGACAGGTGACACTATTTCACCGCTCTTAGATTAGAAGTACCGCTCCCATGTCTTGTTGCGGGTGACCTTCAAACTTTCTTCCCTTTACCTACAGTGCAGTTGGAACATAATAATAAATTCTCTAAGTTTATTAACATATAGTGGTAGACCTTTTCAGTATTTTCAACTCACAACCTTCTACAACCATGGTGCAAGTACCAGGTCAGCAGTTACTGTATTATATTTAAGAATACGGTATAATAAGGTTTACTATCATAACTTGCAGACACATTACTTATGTCCTACTTCACATTTAAAAATATATTTCCTGCTGTATCTCCATATTCTGACAGAGGAGCACCTCAAGATCCTCAGGTTCTTCAGTACAATTTTCTCCTATAGAATTGATAGGTAAAACCATAGATCTGCATGTCACCCTAGATAAAGGTTTTTTTCCCACCTGCTCAGTAATTCAGCAAAAAAGAAGTGACTTCCAGTTCTGTAGAGGTGCCATCTTGGTGTTTATCAGGGAGGGCAAATCTGTACATGGAGGGGTAAGTGTGCATGTGTGTTTTCAGGATCTTATGAAGGTCTTTCAGGGTGTCCACTTTAAGCAGTTTCCTCAGGGCTTATTTCACTCACCCAAGAACAGCAACACCAAAATATACTGAGATATCTAGATGTGACTCTAGATCACCACCTGCACCACCCATGTAGTCGGCCAAGGAACGACGCAGAGCCATGTTCATTTTTACACCATAAAACCTTTATTAATCGATCAAATGGAATAATTGGGGGGGATGGAATTCCTTCCTAGGTGTTCTATTCAAACAGCGGAGCTAAAACATGGACACCAGAGTCTGAGATAAAGGGTGGGAAATAAAATAGGCAGGTTTACATCTAGTCCAGTTGTCACAATTAAACATGTAAAAAAAAACAGGAACGATGACATAGTTTAATAACGCAATCCAGAACTGTGTCTTTCAATAAAGAAGTCTACAAACGGGTGAACGAAGTGAGATTATCCAATCTCATGCCCCTAACCAACCCCACAGTCTCTGATAAATTCTGGATGAAATAAATATTCACTAAACTAGCATTGCACCCCCCCCCCCAACCCCCAACATGAACTATTCATGTAGGCTGGACTTACACATTTAAAACACTGTAATTACTTGCTTAAGTATTGAACTGTATCTTTTGTTTCTTTAGCAAGGAACAATGTGATCCTTGTTTATAGTGGATTTGTGTCTTGAGGTCAGGCTGTTCCTATACTGCTGGACAAGTCACATCATATGTTGTAAAGATTCAATGTTCAATACCCAGACACGCAAGTCACAACCTGCCACTCGCGCTCAAATGGGTATTCATTCCATATGTGTGTGGCCATATACACTTGTCATATATGGAAGTGTATCGCAGATCATTAACATTAAATATAATACAGGAAGCATTCACATATTAATACACTTTCTCTTGTTAATACATCAGTGAGTTAAATATCTATTGTTGTTCTTCCTCTCCAAGCCCAATGAAATAAAACACAACTAATGAAGTGCAACTGAGGATGTGATTCTTGTCAACACCTTAATCGTTGATTGATTATACCTCTCAGAGATAAGATACAATACAATGATATACAATGAAGAGGAGATATCTGACAAAGGTTTAAGATGTCTGGAGAGATAAAGAGGAGATCAGGCTCTGACTGGTGTGATCTGGGCCTAGTGTATGGTAGATGTGGCCACCCTGACACTGAGGGGTGGGGTGTGCCATTTCCCGCCTCCGTTTTGTTGGGGAAGGGATGGGGCAGTTGCTGGCTTCCAAGGTCATCCCAATGTCTTTGTATTCTCATGTAGGAGGGGTACCTTCCATGAGCTCCCATGAGCCCGTGTGCAAACTGAAATGGGGAGGTGTGGGTGAGAGGAACACTGTGGTACGCCTACACAGCCGTGAGTGTGGAAGGACGTAGTGGTTTTCGAGTGCAATCATAACAGACAGGGGGAACCCTCCCGCCCCTGGACTGCCGCTAAAACATTACAGACACCTATTGGACTACGCTGTGGCTCTGTTGCCAGGACCACTGAGCTTGGAATGTGAGGCTAACTCATCACAATTCCTTTAACACTAAACAAGCCAGAATCAATTTAATGAATATATATTTCATCCTTCAACGTGCCCCCGAAGCAAGATTGTAAGATATTAAAAAAAAAACTATGTTTTACTTCGCTTTCCCCCAGTCAAGTATTTCCCCTTAAGGTGAGAGTGTAGGACAAATAGATTAATCTGTTCCTAGCATAGTTGCATTTCCCAACCTTCCGGGGTTTTCTAGGAAAACAAAGAGATGATTGTGATGGTAAACAGTCAAGCTAATATGGAGAGAAATGTAACAGGACTGCCTCTCTTAACAGGCAAGGGAAACATATGTGTGCACACATGTATATGTGCATAAATACATACATAGACATATGTATGTTTGTACACACATATGTGGGCATATATATACACACTAACAAGTTCATACATACATAAATATATGTATACACATACATACGGTAACAGTATCGACAGAGATGTATAGTAAGTGCTAGATTCCAAGGATGGCTACAGCAAACCCAGTAAGGCTTACCAGGTTCCAAGGCTATGATAATACTGGTAAAAGGCTGGGTAACACGGTTTATTTACAATACGCATGTACTTCACCACCTGTGGCGAGGTGAGTCAGGGCAAGCTTCTTCTTATTTATCGTTTTAGTTTTAATTTTCTGGTTGCGACAGCGGCTATGTACAGAGGCGGTGCCCTCAGTCTTGTGTGAGGCCAGAGCAGGGCGGAGCTTGTGCTAGAATGTGGAACTTCACACCTGCCCTCCGCCAGGGTCAGTCAGATAGAATGTGAACGAAGGACATGGGGAACACCCCCTTCCTCTCCGGCTGCCCTTCAATGTGCCCGATCTGGAGTGGAGAAAAAGAAAAGGTGGAGAAGAGTTACATTTCTTGAGTAGCCATGTTTGGCTCCCACATTCTGTAGGACAAGGCCCATCAAAATGATGTTCAAAAAAAGAGACAAAACAGGCACTTATACAAAATGAAAGATATTTGCTATTCAAACAGATGGTGATTGAATAGCACCAAAGTTAATGTGTCAGTAGTCAAGGGGACGGGTTGCCAAGGAACGACACTCACCCACCATTCCTGGTCCTCCTCTCCCGTCACAATGATGACCTCACCCTCTGAGAAGGTAAGCTCGTCGTCATTGTCTGCTTGGCAGTCATAGATGGTCTTTACCCGCCTTGCTTTGGTCTTCCCCTGGAACACAAAATGCTGGTCATTCTTAGGGGCTTATGGATCAGTCTAATACTTAAAATTAGCAGTGCTGTCACAGACTTAATGTTTTTGGTTGACCTGATGGCAAATGAAAGACACATCCCTGAGTAAAATCAGCAAGGAACCAATGACCTACCGTATTTATCTTCCTAGGCAATGGGACGGGCATCTCGGTGGCACCTGCAGGGGTGCCGTTAGCATCTTCGCTGGGCTGTTTAGGAGACAGCTCCCCCTGTAAGCTGGGTGCAGGATCATCAGGAGGGGGCTGAGGCTTGGGTGCAACCTCCCCAGGGGGTGGCTTCTGGGCGGGGTCAGCGGCCGTGGCGGCTGAGGCTGCCATGGTGACGGGCTTCGGGGGGACGTCCGAGAGCTGCGGCTTGGGTGGGAGGTCCTTGAGCTGGGGCTTTGGGGGTAGCTCCCCCAGTTGGGGTTTCGGGGGCAGGTCGGAGAGCTGCGGCTTAGGGGGCAGGTCAGACACCTGGGGCTTTGGAGGAAGATCGCTTAACTGGGGCTTCTCCGCCAGAGGGGTTTTCTGGGGTGTCGTCTCAGCCGTCTGCTGCGGCTTCTGGAAGGTTTCAGGAGGCTGGCTCGGCTTGTCCACAGAGGGAAGATGGATGGTGTCAATTTTCCGTAATGCCACTGAAACAGAGAGATCCAATCAAACCTTTGATTTTAATCAAGATCATTGTGTTCCATATGACAATTTAACTTTAATTTCCCAAAAGATGCTCCTGTACTCCTTCTGCTTTCCCTCCATTCTCTTAATAAAGCTTTCTACACTTTTCCATTTATCATTTCAAACATATTGATTCCTTTTGGAAAAAATGCATTTTCTTGTACTGCACCTTAAATAAATGCTATGAAAGAACATTAATGTGTCCATATTGATATGATGCTTTGTTCATTATTACTAAAATAATGCTTAGAGGTAAGATACTTGGTAATACAATACTCAATATTAGGTACTCAATATTAATCACTGAGGGAGGGTTTACCTTTTTGAGGTAGTTTGGGAAGAACCCTTGGACCAAGTGTAGATTTTGTATTACTAGTAGAAGCACTGAAAAAGAAGTGGAAAAAATCATTTTTAAAAAAAAAAACAGCGAAGAGAGCAGCAATTTGAAAATACTCAGTTTTTTTGTTTTGCTTATGGATGGTAACTCACCTCTGCTGCTGCGGAATGCCCTCGAACTTGCTGGCAGGCGACGTCCTGTTTGCAGGAGGGGGAGTGGAATCGTTTCCTGCAAGTGTCACATCAACAGAAGCTGAAACGTGTTGAACCATGAGTAAACTCACAGCATCTAGACATCAGATTAGGCCACTGGCTATGGAGAGGGCACACTTAGATGGAAGCTCATGAACATTTCATCAGAAAGGTCTCTCTTCACATAGCGGAACTTCAGAGAAAAGGCTTTTTCATGCATTAGAAAGTCTCTCCCCCAATTCTTAACACACTTTATTAGACACCGTGGATCTACTCCCCTTTTCCACTTGAACCAGAACCAGGCCTGGTGTCCCACCTATAATTTCATCAGGTTTTCCACAGGCAATATGGGCCAAAACCATTTGTGAAAATTCTGGCTTTAAAATGACTCTTGCCCTGACCATGCTGCAATTAGAGGTCAAGGAACAGGTAGAGTACATTTGAATGAAAGGGACCTTGAATTAGTCAAAGCCAGGAAAATATTCAGGACGAAACAGTTCCAGCTAACAGAACCCATCATGCCAAATTATGAACAGGGATTCAGTCATCAACGGTTTGGGAATGTCAGCAATTTTCTAAAAGGAAGATTTATGGCAAACATTATCCTTTTCTACACTTAAAGAAAACAACTTTTTTTTGGTTTATTGGTTCAGCCTGCCCCACAGACCAATGAAGTCCAAGTGTAAAGGATGAATTAAGCTGGTAGGTGCATTTTTGTGTAATCTCTCACTAGTGATCCCTGCTGGACAGCCAGCACCTACGGCCTGCCTGCACAAAGCTGCACAAAAGCCTCACTTCTGACAATGGCTTGTGGGTTGTGGTGTGAGAAGAAACAGGATGTGCTTGTCTGTGCTTTGCAAACCTGACACTGTAGACAAGCAGTGAGCATAGTGTATATGACTGGGCCTTCCAAAAAAGGGAGTAAAGTATTAAAAATAATTAAATTCATTCATTAAAAATGGCAAAATTATAATTTCTAAATGTTAAATACATAGTTTTGTACAATAGTGACCGTCTATCCAAATTATGTTCTTCATTTCATTTTGAAATTCATAAGCAGTTGTAAAGTAAAATTCATCTAACTAATTTTTCCCTGGTTTCTTTATCTCTCTGTTCAAATATCTCGTAAACTTTAATCATATAATCTGCTGCTCCGGCAAAAAATGACCATCATGTGTTACAGGCCGGATACTAAAGAGGAAAAGGAATCAAGGGTTATCAGTCTTGGCCTGGCTTGGCTCCAGTATGGCTCGGCCTGGTTCCGTCAGTGGAAAACGGGCTGGGACAGGCCAGCTAATACAAGCATGCCCCCTCCAGAGGAAATGACAGGGGAATTTCAAAACGTCAAACTGCATGCAGTCTGAATAAATAACAGGTGAAATCTTAAACGAGAGAGAGGGTGAGGACGGGGTGAGCCATCCCACTAGTTGTGCTGAAGGTCTAGCTCCCTCACTTGCCGCCCAATGGCAGCAAAGTCCAGGGACACTGGCATGGGCGGGTTTGAATACTAATGCTGGTAACAGTCACACAAGTCTAGATCTGCTCAAAAATACATGTTTAAGTTACAGGGCATGCATGGTTGGCTTGGTTTCATTGCTAATGATTGTTTACGAAACTCGTTATTCAAGCATGCTCCTCTAAGGTGTGTAGATATATATTTAGTGTGAAGATCCATTGCAGAGGCTGTACACCCAGGGTAGTGTGATAACAGTTTTATTGTGGCTGAGTTTTCTGAATTACTGGACAAGAAGAGTTTGGCTCTTCCTCCATTTCCTCCATCCAACACTGTAACATCCAAACTGCTTGCTCTAAAAATGCTTTTACACAGAGGAACGATGCAGGAAGAAACAGGCAGTCACACATACAAACATCACTTTTTCAGCCAGTCCAAGTTTCATGGTTAAAAGAATTAAGTGGTGGTAAGCCATCTGGTGAGATGTATTACTCCTTTCACTCAACAATGTAAATATATGAAATAAGATGGCCATAATTGAAAAAATAACCTTTATGTGTTGATTCTCAAAATTGCTACACATGCCTTTTTTTTTAGTCTTTGCCTGAAAAAACTGACCATTATCAAGAAACCAAAGAAACTTGTACATGCTGAATATTAGCAATATCTTCATTAAGGAGGCCCCAGTTGCTTTCGCAGAATAAAAATGAAAATAAAAACAGGAAAGCACATGATTTGGCATCTAATAAAAAAAACGTCTGAAGGGTCACAGAGGACGACAAAAAAAGACAAACGGACAATCTGAAAGTGGGAGAGGGGTTCCAGTTCCGCATGCTGCCGTACAGCGCACGCCTTTTATCAGCCCGCCTCGAGGCAGGGAGGACGCTGCGGCACAAAACACCCTCCATGTCACCATGGAAACAGGCCACGGTGACGCCATGTGAGAGCATGTTCATTGACACCGATCATCATCTGTTCAGCCAACGTCTGTCAAATTCAACAGACGTGTAGAGGACGGATTATTTTGTAAAAGAACAAAAAAAGAAAAGGTTTTCTTGAGCGATCTTAAAAAGCCACAGAACTCGTGTGGGTTGAACAATTTGAAAACTTTTTTGTTCTTTTAAAAACAAAGCCATTCTCTGCTTGAAATTTGGATACAAAGAGCACATCATTCACAGGATTTATTCATTGCAGTTTTTTTTTTATTTACAGAGAGTGCTCTGACATTCTGGTTCCAAGTAAACGTTTTTTTATAAAACGTTCTTTCCCACCTGACTCACCCCATGGGATCCCACCTTTACTCTGTGGGCCGTGAGGTAGAGGGCTGGGCGGGTCGGACAGGGTGCGTTTGTGCCCGGGGGGAGGGGGCGGTGGCCTCTTCTTGGACAGGGTGGAGCTTCCCCCAGGGGTCTGAGAACCCAGAGGGAGGGAGGAAGGAGGGCCGGAGGAGGGAGCTAGAAAAGTGACAGATATAACACAGGCTGTGATTGGACAGGCAGGAGGGCAAACCCCACCCCTTTGGGGATGGGGACAGATGTCTAGACCTCATCTGTGGATAGAGGTGTGGCACAGGGTTAAAAGTGGGTGGAGATTAGTATTAAGGGGAGGGGTTCTCGGCTTAGGGGCCAGCCTCTTCACCTTTCAGACTGGGAGAAAATACCGTCACCATATATTGACAAAACATAGACAAGAACACACAGCAACAGAAAATCACACAAACGTATTCTGACAAGGAAATCAGAGGAAGACATGGGAGAAACGATGGATCAAACTGGAGGAAATCAGTCTGAAAATGACCCCTGAACCTCCCCAGCACCCCAAAAAAACAGAATTGCTTTTCCAACACAGTTAAAGTGCAAAACACCCCGAGAACCTCAATATGGCACACATCTCTGCTCCTGGAGAGCCACAGCATCTGCTGGTTTTGTTTTTCACTTGAACGTTCACAGGCAACTCAGACCCACAAAACCAGATGAGGTGAGTTAACAGTGTAATCAACTGCTTTCATTGATCAATTAAGTGTTGAGTAATAGTTCAAACTGGCAGACCCTGTGGCTTTTCCAGGACCAGGGTGGGGGAGCCCTGCAGTTAAACACACTTAATGCTGATGCCAAAAGCAGGCTGTCTGAATTAAAAGGGTGGATTGGCCCCAACGGCCCCTGTAACCAAGCACCTCTCAGTGGTCTTCCAGCCCAGTTGGCAGGCAAACGAGGATTATTAAAACAGGGTTTCCACCGATTGGTGCCAATCTGGAAGTGAACTTGCCTAAAACAAAATTGCTTCATTCCTGTTTGGTACCAATATGTGGATAACCCTGGTACCCTGGTGGTATATTTATCATTGTCAAAATTGCTCTAATGTTACAGGAACAAGAGCCCTGCACATCTTTGCCTGGTCACAGGTGCAAAGAACAGGACGTGGTGGGGGGGGTGAAAACATGGGAGTAGTGTTTACAGGAAGTGATGCGAAGATGTCTCAGCACAGCCCAGATTAGGATCAGAGAGTACGTGGGCCTCAGTGAAGAGGAAAGACTGAACAGCCAAAACAAGTGAGAGCTGAACCAGCAGAATCTGGGCCCCAACACCATTCGAAACGACTTGTCGGAGTTGGAGAAATTCAACCGAAATGGCATTCGGGAGGTTTTTTGCTGATTGTGTACGAGCCAGAGTTTGCAGGCACAGATAATAGGGAGCTCAGCTGGGAGAAGAGAGGGTTAACCGCACGTTCATGTGGGGCATAGGGTTGGTACTCATGGCGGAGATGAAGGGGGGGAGAAGATTAAAAATAAAGCCATAATCACTGCTGATGCATGGACGGGTGCCAGCCAACGTGGCGTAGTGTGACGTTGGCGATCCGGTGAAAGCCAGAACCGGCACTGTGAGAGACGGAGAGAAAGAGAAAGAGAGGGAGGAGAGCTGCTGAAACAGGGTTCAGTACCGTCTAGTGTAAACCCAGGGAAGGAGTTAGGTTGCCCCACATGTTTGTAAGGACCACATATGTTGTGTGTGAAAGTCAAACACTAACGTCTAACCTCTTTCCAAGTGCTTCTATCAACCATCTGTTTACTTTCCCAGGGCTGCTATTGAAAGAAATATTTATGACATGTAAACCTGTACACCTTTGTCCCTCCTATAACACTGAAATTCTGATTCAAATAATTCTGGACCAACATCTTCTCACTGTTCCTCTGCACAAAGCTTTGGACAGCCTCACTGATACATAAAAGTATAATTTCCATCTGAATAATAATAATAAAAAAGCACAATCAATGCCAAAGAAAGAAAGGTAAGGTTAAGTTTTACCAATTGTTACCAGAACTTAACTCTTTCTAGTAGACACTGCAGTGACTAGGCTTTAACAGAGGAGACACACTATAACCAGAAATATGGGAAAGCATGTGAATTATAATATGTATAACAAACCTGCCAATACCAACACTGCACAGAATTCATTTATCTGATGATCTATGCAGCTCATGCGGTGAAGCGTTTCCTCTTAACACGGGGTTATCTACAGTCCCCCCTGTCTCGCTTTCACTTGCCTGTAGCCACTCATTCCTGGATATGCCTTATGTAAGCTGTCATTACTACACCTTCTTCCTGCTCTCAGTGCCAGTTTGATAAAGTGCATTCTTCCACTGGGTGTGTCCTCCCACAGGAGAGCTTGTACTTATTGCACAACAGCAATGCAAAAGGAGCATGTAGCTTGGGGATATGGAAAAAATGCAGTTAGTAATATACAGTTATGAAAGAGTGGAGGTGGAATAGAACACTAATCAGTGCAATATAAAGGAACAGAAAATAATGTTATGTATGTTTTGGTAATCTGCCAAATAATTAAATACAGGCAGTTTTATAATGATAACATCAATATTAGCAAAGGCCATGATTATTATCATCACTGGCCAGGAATACTGGATTATTTTCATGTTAAGCCATTCAAACAGCTGGGATATTTACTGAAGCACTCATGGTGAAATACTTCACAACAGAAACAACAAGGCTGGTTAATAATGAGGCTTGACACTGAGAAATTCTGTTCATGCCCCCATTTCCTTTCCATTTGAGTCACACCGTCACCTATAATACCCTTGCTCAGACATATGCGACCTCTGATTGGGTACAACCACCCACACTCCGCCCACTCAGAGTCAGGACCCAGCATTCTCTTTACAGCAGTATGGCAAAATGCAGACCCCCCTTGCGCGTGTGTATATGGACTTTTGGGGGTGGGCAGGCCTTACCTTTACCAGCATTCCTGGGTGGCAGTGGCGGGGCGTCGATGGGCGAGGTGGGCGAGTCGGTGGAGGCGCTGTACATCTGGTTGGTGAAGGCGCCGTAGGAGAGCCGCTGCTTGTCGCGGTGGCTGGAGTACCCCGGCAGGGACAGCTTGTCCTGGGGGGACAGGCTGGACGAGTGGCAGAAACTCTGAGGCCGTGGGGAGCGCTCCTTCTTAATGGGGCTGGGCTGTGGGGTGGGGGGGTATACACCAGTCAGTCCTCCAGTGTGGTTTCCAGGCGACAGGACATGCCTGAACGGAGAGCAGGGCTCCTCTCCCACTAATGGCAGAGAGAATCTGCCCCACAGAGTTCTCTTTCTAGCACCGCAATGTGATACTACCCATGTCAACAGATTAAGCTGAGAACAAGAACACCATTAAAATGAAAGCGGAACAGTGCTTTGTATTACAACAATCATACTAGTGATTTTAATGTTCAATTTATGCAATTAGCAGGCAGACTTTGGTAATAGAGGCACAGCTTTTAGTGTAATTCCAACTCCACACTCTCCACCTTGTAGGAGCAATTCTGAGGATACAATTCAGGAAGTGAAAATTGCACTGCCACTTGTTACATGCTATGAGAAAAGGCTAGGCTAGTTTAGGCTCCAAGTGAATTGTCTTAATTTAGGGTAATTTTGAGCTCCAGATACTGTGCAACCAATCAGAAGTGCTTCCTGAAAGTGACATTGAGCTAAATTACGCTGTCTGCGGGAGTGTCTGTGTTCTAAGTGGGTGTGCTTGAACTGTGAATCAGGCCAGGTTATCTTTTGTATGGGTAAGTCCATGTTCTGGGAAGCTGTGCTTGAACTGTGAGATGGGCTGAGTAAATCTTTTGCGGGGATGGGTGTTTTTGCGGTTGACGTTTCGGTCGTGTTGTCTCTGAGTGGGCTGGGAGGAGGGCACTGTCGAACCTTGTCATCGAGGTCATCGTCGCTCTCGTCGATCTCCTCCAGGCGCAGGTTCCATTCGTACTCCACATGCACGTGGGGGTTAAACTTCCCAGCCGCTGCCTCCACCAGCTGCAGGGAGG
Organism: Albula goreensis; assembly: GCA_022829145.1. Lineage (NCBI taxonomy): Eukaryota > Metazoa > Chordata > Actinopteri > Albuliformes > Albulidae > Albula > Albula goreensis. Next base: position 33,824,021 of record CM040743.1, read on the forward strand.
GGCAGTGCAGAACAGTCATAAACCAGAGAACATGCAGTGCCCACAACACAGTTACTGCACTGATACTGACGATCCAGACAGCACATGTTATATTCCACTCTCAAAATCACTCACATGCCATACAAAACATTATATTACCACCAGAATAACTACACATATCAAATGTTAGATCATTACTTTCTATCTACTATATTTGAAATATAGGACGCCATACAATTTATCTAAATGTTATGCTAAATAGATTTTACATGCCATGCTAAACAGAACCTACAAAATCTTATACAAAACACTATCACATGATATACTGTAATTATTGAAGATTAGTTCAGATTTCCAGTTTGCTAATCAGCCAGTGCACTGGAAAGGCATTTTAAATTACAAAAATTTCTTGCAAAAAGAGAAACTTGAAATCGGACCAAGAAATGTCAAAACAACTGGTCTTTGAGTATTGGAAAAAGGGGATCACTTTTAAAAGATATTAGTTCCTACCACTGATATTAGTCCGTACATCAAACCATTCCCTTACTTCCTGAACATAATAGTCAGGCCGAAACATGTCAGAACAGCACCATGGAGACCAGAGTAATAAACTGCTGTGGAAACTTCCTCAATCAGGGCTGAGCTGCAGGGCTGTGTATCTCCTTGCTATCACTTTAGCAGAACAACTGAAATCACCAGTCTAACTGCAATACAATTGCTGAATGGCATAAGCACCTGTTTACTGCTGTGAGCAGAAATTGCACACATTTATCACCTAATGGTCTCATTGGTCAAAGTCCCTTCCATTTTACAGCCTGTGAAATCTGGCTGCTGCCATCTTGTGGCAAGAATTGGTATTGGTGTACTAAATGGCTGAGAGTCTTTTCTGATCAGTGGCATCTCACAAATTAATCGACAAAATATTAAAACATCTAAACAAAAACTTCATTCAATTAAAGTAAAATTTAGGGTGGTTTAATTAACTCAGTCATAATATTGGTATTCAAGCATAAGTAATAAAATTGTCCCAAAGTAAAAATAAACTGTGTACCAAAGCTATCAGTTGTGAAAACAGAACTATTGAGCATTTCCATACATTTCTATACAAGTCAACTACACAAACAATCATCAAAGTAGTACATGCAAATGCATTTCCAATATTCATGGAAAAGATGATTTTAGCAAGAAAAACAAAAGTGGACATCTCAGTATCTTGTGCGTCTGTCCAGCCCTTACCGGTTCCTCACACTGCGAGTTCTTCAGCCGCCTGGCAATATCCATTGCAGTCTCCCCACTCTGATTGGCTGAAATAATAAGAACAAGGAAGTGTCTGGTCACATGTGCTCAGATTATCATTCTCGCATCAAAGGCATCACAGCAGACCAACTCGACAAAACCAGCAGCAGGAAAACGTCTCTCTATTGCTGCAAACCTGCTTTAAGGTGGATATTAGCGTTTTTATGTAATTTACCGAAATTTGGCTTTTATCACATGTATGTATAATTGCCAAGAAATGATTCAGAGTTTAAACAAATACATTTAAGTTGCATGCTCTATAAAAACAATGTTTCTCTGTTCTGACAAGACATGATGAAGTTGTGTTTTAAGACCAGATTTGTTTAAAAGAACGGGCTGAAACTTTGATATACATGGAAAAATTAACAAGAAAATTTTGATTTCAACAAACCTGTATAATAAAACAGGACCAGTAATACCTAATAAAGATTTTTTAGGTCTTGACTTTTCTTTGGTAAGAATTGCTTGTTTTAATTATATGAAAGCTCATATAGTCTGTTGGGCAGTATCAAGAACATTTGGAAACAAAACTATTCAAAAAATGTTTTTGTGCTATGTTGAGTGAGTGTGTGTGTGTGTGTGTGTGTGTGTGTGTGTGTGTGTGTGTTGTGTGTGTGTGTGTGTGTGTGTGTGTGTGTGTGTGTGTGTGTGTGTGTGTGTGTGTGTGTGTGTGTGTGTGTGTGTGTGTGTGTGTTGTTGTTGTTTTTGTTGTTTTCCTTACTGATATCAGTGGCCGGTTTGCCCCTGAGTAGCAGTTTGAGACATTCATGCTTCTCGTAGAGGCAGCAGTAGTGCAGTGCTGTGTTCCCCCTCTCTGTCTGCTTGTCCAGGTTCCCACTGTGCAGGCAGACACACACACACACACAGTTTGGGTGAGGAAACACAGCCCAGCTGAACTGCAGAAAAGAGATGAGGCACCAGGGGGCATAAGGTCTGAGCTCAAGCAACAAACCGCTGACTGCATCTTTGACCAGGGCAGTCAACCACCCACTTACAGTGATGGCCTAAGGAATTCGTGAAGGCAAGAAACAGAAATAATTGTGTAGTCGATAAACTGACAGGAGGAGGACCCTGAGGTTAACACCATTAAATAAATATGGTGGGATCTGTAATAACCAGGTACTCTACAGGAATTCCACCTGCGTGCACAGCAAGATCACAGGTGAATGATGAGTCACAGCATACACTTAAAAACTTCTCTCTGTTTGCTAAGTAATACAGTCAGCATTTCGGAAAGAAAAGGGCTTAACATAGCTAAAGTTATCTCTCCCGAAAACACAAAGGCATTTTTGTGTAACTGCAACTGTTTTAGTCATTGAAAACAACAGTCAGGGCCAAAAGGAGAAAAACTGAATCACCTTTCAAACTTAGCCATACGTCTCTACATATAAGAAAAAATGAATGTTATTCTGCAAGATGATGTAGCTACTCTCAATCTACTTGTCCATCCAAAGTATATTGATTTAGAATATATTTTTTACCAAAGAGACTTACTAAGTGCAGCACAGAAGTGCATTCAATAGGATTATACGTTTTATGGGATATATCTGAATTAAGAAAATCAAATGTAATACTCATCAGATATAGTAACCCTATATTCACTTCAGTAGAAGCTCACTGAGCGGACTGCAATCTTCTAAATCCAAAGAGACCAGGTTCTTTGCCGCTTTAATGTAGCACTGACTCAGCTGTGGCACACAGAGCAATACCGTAAAAACCAGCATGATTCAATTTCCTATCCGCTCAGTCACTTCAATAAAGTGAAATGAGGTAGAAACCAGGCCCGCTGTGGCTCTCAGGGGACCGGGACAGCCCAATATTGATGCAACGTCTCCCTCCAACAGCAAAACAATTTCTGCTAAAACATCTTTATTCAGCACCCTACCAGCAAACCACAGCTCTGAATAATTACCTGAATAAGAACCAATATAGATACATTTAATACAGTCTACTAACACATTCTACAATATAAAACAACATGATTATGTATTAGAAACTGCACTATAAAGCAATGTAATGTAAAATAAGGCTAATACAATGATATAACAACAGTATAATAGAAAAGTGTATTATCTGTTAGTGCTGTCTGGTGGAAACCCTAACCTTTACTGATAGCCCAGTGTATGGATCATGTGACACCTGCTCAAGTGCTGAAGTGGATATGAGATATTGAGTTGAGTCAACTCCCGGCACGAGGCCACAGCCCTATGGCCCAGATGTCACGCACATCTGGACGGACAGCTGGTGAGGCGAGCTGGTGGCACTCTGGGCAGGGGCTCCAGAATGACCCCATTACGCCAGCTGCCAGGACGCTCCTACCCGCTAAAGACAGCCTGTGGGCATCTGCCTTCACTAGTCCCAGATCCCTCTCTTTGAGTGACTTTTAGCTGAAGTGGAAAAAAAACCTCATAAAAGTCAACACACTGCTCTAAATACTTCAGCTGCCCTGAAAAAAACCCAAATGCTGCCATTGGTCAGTTTTTTTTCCTTCTGGTTAACCCAATTTCAGTATCACTGATGAATCTTTGCTTAATTAGGTAGGTCAGCGAACAACAAATCCACATTTACAAAGTAGACTCAATGTATAGTTAACAGTACACAACACAGAATGAGAAAATGTACCACGGAGAAATATATAAAATGTTTTATAAAACACAAGTGTTGCAAACTTCTTGACATCACTCTCAATTAATTAGTCACCTGGGGATGACTGATGAGTCTATTCGAAATCCTCCCACTCTTCATAGAACGTTGTTACAAACTGAGCCTCATTAAAATAAAAACCGTGTGAGGGCCTACACTACTTCAATGTTATGAACTGCAATTGGCTCTGTCAGGTGTGTACCTGTTCTGTACGAGGAAGTCGACCAAGTGCAAGGATGTCTGGTCCGCCGTCCGCACGGAGAAGTGGAGCGCCGTTTCTCCCGGTTCCTGAAGAGGGCGATCACAACACAGGAAAACCTCAGAATGTGTTTCGGAAGCAGTCAAGACCATCTGCGATGGCTGAGCTCCAACCTGCTGCTTTGGCCCCATTTCCCCCCTCATTAAATCTAATGCCTGTTCGCAGCTCGGCAAGTAACCACTGACGTAACAGGAACAGAGATGCAGAGGAGACCTGGGAACGAGATTTAAAATTCCACCCACATGGCCTATATCAGAAGAATTCCATTCGCCATGCTATAGGCTATAGTGGTCCCTCTACAGCATGCTTTCTGACAGCGTTTCCACAACTTATATTATGAAAGCCTTCATACGTTATTGCACTGACCCTCCATCAATGCGAACAGGAAGGAAGAGTGAATTTCTGCATGTGGGTAAGACCTTAGCCTCTGCCCCCTTCTCATTACTACCAAATACATTTGCATGCACAGCCCCTCCTACACATTTGGTAAACCCTCCCCCTTTGTGCCAGGAGGGAATAAGAATAGTTTTAACGATAATGATTTAAACAGAAGCTGCAGTTTGATCATGTGACAGGCGAATGATTGTGGTGTACAGGAATATCAGTCTCTTGACGGAAAGCTGTAAATAAAGGTGTGGTGTTAACTGGAACTTCTGAACACTTTTCTTTAAAGAAAATTCTTTACAGACATTACATAATATTTCATACATTGGTGCTGTCCAACAAGTGGCAGGACACAAATCTTACACAGATCTAGAGCATTTAAAAAATGAGTCACCAAACTGCGGAAACTGCAGTTGTTACATCAATGAATCAAAATACCAAAAAAGCTGAGCTGAAATTAAGCGCTAGAATCACAAAAAGTTGGCATCTTATTTTATCATTTCCTCAGGAGAGGAAATGTACTGTCATCATTTAAATTTCTCTTTATGGGTCTGCAGGGCTCCATTAAAATCATCTATTGCCAGTAAAAAAAAAGAAATACGTTGTGGGCTTATGGACAGTGATTATGGAGTAATAATGAGAAATGTAAATGTTAGCTTTCAGCTGCTTAAGCACTCACAAAGAGCCTGAATACTCCATTCATTTATAACTGCGATGGTTTTATGTGACTGTATATATGCATGCGTTCACCTGCAAGAAATCTTCATATGCATACTTCAAAAACAGTTTATATGCTCACAGCTGGGGGAATTTGAGAGTAATAACTGGGAAATGAGTGAAACAGACTTCTGGAGGCAAAGAAATCCCGTGTGACATGATGTGTGCACACACCTAGCTCAGGAGACGGGCCTAGGGGTGGCCTTGCGCCAGCCTTGGATTTTTTTATTTTTGGAAATGGTATCATACAGAGTTCCCAAAACACAAACGGTTTTAGCTATGATGAGCAGAATCTCATGCCAGACACAACATCTGTGCCCTGAGAGAGCAATTACTTCAGTAATTTCAGCTTTATGAGTGATTAAGAGAATGGGTGAAAGGGTATATCGTATAACTTAGAGGCGCTGGAAGTCATCTAAGACAAATGAGCCTGAAAGATAAATAATATCCTGTAATGCAATATCTTTTACACCTGGTTTGACTCTTATCAAATCAAACTGAGATCACACCACAGGACATGTTCTGGTCCCTGTGGTTTGCCTGTTTTTCTCTTATCTTCAAATAAAAAAAACAATGAAGTGGCACATTGTGTTCACTGCAAAGTCAGTGAAAAAATATGGTTCTTTTCTAAGTTCCTGATCGGATGTGTATTTGTAATATATCTTTTATTTCTGTTTTTGTTCCTGCTGTTAACCATTCAGAGACTCTTGCGAGGCCTGTAGTCTTCTGTTGTCTGCGAAAATGCTTTCCTCAACATCGTGCAAAGAACACTGGGATTGGGGGAGAGGATTTCCTAATATGGAGGGGGATGGCAGTCTCTCTTGGAAGCCAAAGGCAAGTTTCCTGCAGTGCTTTTTATGCAGAATTCAAGAACCTCAAGAACAATTTTCAAAGACGACTTGTAATTTATTGATGTTACAGCCATTTATCAAGGGAGGCTGCTGTGGAAAAATCTTTTCAATTTGCATCCATCTGATTTTTTTTCAGTGGAGAATATATAAAGCTACAAGAAAAATTAGAAAATGGAAAAACTGTAAACTTAAGAAAAAGCAAATCAAACATTTTAAGGTACTTCTGCAACCTTAAAATTTCCAAAATTCAACCAAGCACTTTGAGGGTTGTCACAGACCTCTGCACCATGCATTAAGGAAAAAATGGAACAATGGCAGACCAGACCTCTGTTAAATCTGTCCTTGTCGTTATGGCCCTCTGCCCATGGCATGTGGCGCGTGGCGGGTCTCACCTGGCTGGTCTCTGGCAGTGGCTCCATCAGCTCCACTCCCTCGGCATACACCTGGATCAGCGCCAGCAGGTCCCTGGACCTCACCGCCTCGCACAGCTCACTCATCTTGGCCGCCGCAGAGCTGCAGGTCTTGCGGGCAAACTTGTGGTCCACGTACTTGGCGTTGATGAACTCCTTCCGCACCGTCCTGTTTGTGGGAAGGGTTCATGGGGGGGAAAATAAGTTACCTCAGTGGGGGAACCAACCCCACAGGCCCCTGCTCTCCATTGGTAACTTTACAAGACACCTACATCTGTTTTCCAAAACAGTCCAACTCCTTGCTATCATCCAATCACAGATAATTATAAACAAATAGAGTGCTTGCTGCAAGGCCTGCCCTACAATACAACACAAATTTACCATCTAAATACCCAAATGCATCTTGCACAAGATAGGTGTGAAGAGAACAGGAACAGATGGAGAGAACACTAGAGGAAATGTGTTTTCAATGTGTCTGATAATAATACGCTTAATTCAATCGTGCTCTAGTAATCCTCTGTGCCCATGACAACACCCAACCAGCTTCCCCGTGGGCAAGGCCAACATGTGGTATAGTGTGGCAGCCTGTCTTCTGGATTTCATTTATGTAAGAAAATTGAATTATGATCACTCTAAAGTGCTGAGGGCCATTCCTTTTGCAAACTACCTCTCTGCTCTACTCATTTTATCTCAGCATGTAAATATTTCAATCAGTGATATATTAGATCAGCAGTATTAACACTATCAATACTTATTTAACATAAGTTTATTATACAGGGAAAGAAATATTTTAAATCCTGTCAGAAGGCTATCTGAGGGTAAAACTCATGTAAAGAATTAACAAAAATGCCCTACAGCCAAAAACAGCCAAATATACTATATTCGCCTCATGTGGCAGTTAAACTAATACAATGTTTCTCTTTCATGGATAGCTGGGGAACTCCACAAACACCCAAATTTTAATTTGTCATTTCAGAGAAAGACAATCAACTCATCGTCCAAGTGAAAACAGCTCTTATAGATGTTCATGCATTCTAGTGCTGAAAATGTCTATGCTAAACACTGAACAGATCTTTTTCCATTGTGACTGCTGACTTACTGTAACTATGACATGGCTGGCCATGGTTAGCCTCAACCCATTATCATGTCTCTTTTTAGAGTAAAAAGCCAGTGCAGCTATAACCCCTCATGAAATGTTACTCACATGTCGCTTGACGGAGTGGGCTTTGGTGAAGGAGAAGGAAGGTTCCCTTCAAGAATTTCATTAAAACTAGAATTTCCTACATTCTTGGCCAGCTGCAAAGGAAACAGAGAAAATTACAATTTCAGTATGAGCTTCCAGTAAACCAGACCAAAGCCTCATGAAATTCAGCTTTCATAAATCATGGATCATTTCTTTGCTACTGACTACCTCTGACATATTAATTAACTTAATATGCCCATGAAATCGATATTCATTGAATCTTCAGGACAGAGAGTATTCTTCCAGGTCATGAGAGCTTTTCTCTGTCTGCAGATGTGTTAATGTAATACCTGAAACCCACAGGCCCTGGATGCATAATGTAATCAATACAGCATGAAAATTATGCTGCAGCTTTGTGGAAAAAGAATGACCTGCAGCAACTCACCAAGAGTTCGGAAGTTCCTAATTTGTCGAGCTCCATGGACTGGATCCGTGAAATGTGCACCCCCATTTCTCTATGGATACCAGAGCACTCAATACATGTCAGAATGCCCAGGTTTGTTGACAGCCATTTTGGGTCTGAGGGGAAGGAGGACAGCACACCATTGGGTATGGTTAGCATAGATTATCCAGAATATCAAAATGTTCAAAAACTGCTGTAAAATGACCAAAAATAAAACACTGAATGTAATAGAAAAATATGAACATACTCTACCCCCCCAAATAGAATTCAGTGTAAAATGTACGTAACTACAAGCTTTCAATGAATATTTAATAACATTGCAATTCACCTAAGAAAACTATGTATCAAATAACATGCTAGAGCTGCACAATTATACTAATGTTGAAAAAAGTGTTGTTACACTCAATGTTTTACACATTATTTTGTGTGAGCCAAATAAAACATAAAACTACTATTTCTGATTACTCGACTTTCAAGCTGAAGCCATGAAACAGATCCAATAGGAAGGAGGCAAGCTGACAATAGGGAGGTCATATTGCCTCATTTATGATGTCATCATCCAAGTCATTGCTCATTAATATTAAATAGTCTTGTGGGTGTAACCAGGTAGGGTGTGGGTGTGATCAAAATAACAATCAGTCCTCAGAGAAGACATAAATATGTATGCTTCTGCCTTCAACTCGTAAGCAGGCTATTCACATTGGAGGTGAAATCAAAAACTCATTTATGTACCTTCACAAGCAAAATTGCTTGTAAACATGGTTACTCATGCAGCATAATTAATGTGGAAAAGGGACACTACAATGTTTTGGCTGCCAGTCAACACTGATTCACAAGTGCATTCACTCCTTTCAAACACAAGAGGGCGCATGAAGTTCGCAGCCTCATACAGAGGATGCAAATTCATTAGGTTTGAATCTTGTCCACTGGATATCAAGACCATGTACTGCAGACCAGTAAAGCAGAACTGCAGTCATTATAAAAGATGTCAACAAGATGCAATTGGAATGACTCATTAATAGAACAGAGTCACAGTCCGTCAGCCTCACTGGTTTAGAGTGCCTTTGTTATACATTATGGTACTTCATTAGGTTTGGCAGTGTGTCATCAGTTAAGCTGACACACGGGCAAAGCTAACATTAAGCAGTCTCTCAACGTCTCTGTGATGCTGCAGTTAGTGACTGGAATATGAGGCTCCAAAAATCCAAATGGAAAAGGACTTGACATGCTGACTGGTCAGGTAAGTTCGCCCAGCCCCCTCTGGCCAAACAATCAAGCTTTTTCAACAGCCAATACCAGCCAGTAGATTCAGACAGTTTACATAACCTTCCCGCAAGCTACTGTTGAGTCTGTTTTGCATCAGGAAATATCTTCCAAACATGAGCATTACTGAAGGTAATAAATGCCAATATTTAGCTCTGATGAAAGTTGAGGGAGATTTTTTTATCTTTTCCATTTTTATCATTATTTAGATGACGATATGATAAATATCTTGAGAAGGACAGTCGATTCAAGAGAATTCCTAGATTAGCCAGTTTACTACACAACAACATCACATTGCAATGCAGACACTCACTGTATTATTATTTTTTTTTAAATCCAGCAGGTAACTGTGTGCTTTTCATCATTTCAGGCATGACATTAACGATTTCAGACACCCCGCGCAGCAAAGCTACTTTTATTTTATTGCCATGAATGTAGACGATTCATCCATTCGACAATTCTGGGAAGCAAATGTGTGTAATTAAATGAGGGAAACTTGGCTGCTGCAGCCAAAACAATGTTATAGATACCTCGCTGGGGAAATGTTACCTTGGTAGAGAAAAACAGCAGACAGCTTAATCTATCTCAATGTTTATCAGGCAACCCCGCAAAGTTGCAAACTAGATAACTATTAGCAGAGTTAATTTGCAAATGTGCCCCCAACCTCCTTCACAAGCAAATAATGATTTAAAAGAAGCTGAACCATAGGCAGCTGATGGTTAAAGTGCACTTTATTTTGTCTCAATGACAGATGCAGTTAATGGTTACTTACTACTAATGAATGTTTGTGTGTGTGTGTGTGTGTGTGTATCAGCAGTGTTTTACACTGCAGTGTAGTGGAGTGGAGTGGGCTACGCTGGCACCCCAGGTGGTTATCAAATGTGGGCGGGTTGACATTACTTACAAAAAGAAGAAAAAAACCTGCCAACTGCGAGTGAAACTGTCAGGCCCCACTGGAATGCTATATAAATGCTACATGGGTTTAATCATCTTATTTATCTGTACATGTAAGGCAATACTTCTTCTTTGGGTGTTCGGAGTACATGACTACTATGGCTCATAGTTTCATAGTGCATAGTTTCGACATGCTGACAATTCTTCTGCATTCCACACAGGTAGCGGAACTGAGAAAAACCCTAACACTGCTAAGACCACAGTTCCCTAGGTGGTCTGATTAGACAGACACTACACAACCGGAGGGCAGAAAGGAAAATGATTGGCCGCTTTCTGGACAAAATAAATCAATGCAAAAAAAAAAACTTTCACCACTAGGGGGCCTCAAGAACTTGACAGAACAGACAAGGATGTTGTTGGGTCTGCTGCTTCTGCTGCCGCAGTTCTTCAATGGAAAACATTGCGCCATTTTTCCCCCCTCTTTTCTTTTCTGCTGCATTCACAGAATATATAAGTAGGCACCAAAGATGGGATCGACTGAGACAGCAGCGAGATACAAGAGCAATGGCTTCAGTGGTGCAGTGGAGGAGAGTGCAATAAAAAAAAAAAGGAGTCGAAGCACAGGCCGACCGGTCGCTGTTAAGGACATTGCTTGGTGATCTGGGATTAAACCGATGTTTGCTCGATCGTTCGCAGCCCGTTGCCGGCACGGTACAACAGCACTGAATCATCTTCAGAGATGCAGAGAAAGCGACGACAATGTGCGAATCGGAGAAGAGAGGCAGGCGACCTCTAATGCGCAAGGGGATTTGACGCCTGCAGTGCGGCTGAGAGACGGGGTTTATGTGAGGGTGCGCTGTTAACACTGGAGGACACGTGAAAGCCCGGGAGGGGAGGGACCTCCACCCAACATGTGCCAGTCTCCAGGCCTCCAGCGCAAACATTGTATCATGAATCCGCAAGATATTCTAAACAATACACAGAGTTAAAGTGTACCCAACATATTAGAAGACTAGAGAACACAGTAATGAATGAAATTTGCCTCAAGTTTAAACCACAGCAGCTTAAGCATATAATCACCTGCATTAATTACACCAACTAATTGATCCCATAGCGTGATTAAGTGATAGGCTGGATCAGGATTACTGAGCTCTGGTTTAACCAATCACACATTCATAGGCGCTAAAGACTGTATAAGCAAAGGCCATTTATTACTACAGATGTATTTTCAGAATATACATTGAATGTTGGTTGTTCCTGACCATGGAAGAATCTGGTAGCAAATCATATTCTTTGTGTATCTCAACTGTAAATCTAGGTATTAAATACAGTGACTTGAAAGCACATGGACTCTTCACATCTATGTGTGTTTACACTTTCCAGAGTTTCTGATTGGTGCAAAATTCCTCTTATACAAACCCCACCAGGCCAATGAAAGGTGAGTTGGTACGGAGGTGCTGACAATGTAGTATGAAATAAAGGTCTTGTGGACAAAAATCACAAAATCACATATTGTTTTTACATAACTGATGCCTAAATGAGATCCTACACCTCAAGGGATTGAATAAAATTTCATCAGTTCATGCATCGGTATAATTAGTTCTACAGAACATAAGGATTGTCAATCAAATTAGTTCTAGTTTGTCAAAGCAAGTTGAACAATGCAATTGACATGGATTTGCCCCATCTTTGTATGCAAATGTATCTGTATCTGCATTTGTAAGGTTCACCACAGAGGTTCCGCCCTTTAGGCGGCGGTCATACTCCCATCTCTTTTAACAGAGTGCTGAATAACACATTTTTGGCAAAGAATTCACCAGACACTTGCCCGCCAGAGAAACCTGGCTGAAGCTGACGCGCCACAGCCCCGCGACTGACAGGCCGCGATGGATGAAAAACGCTTTGCGGCACCGCGGAGTGGGTGGCGAAGAGCCGTTCTGACGGAGGCTGAAATGCACTGCGGCGAGCACAAAGCCTCCCGGGCCCCCTTGAGACCGGAGCAAGATGACTGTGCAAGGAGACACTGCTGAGCGAGGAAACCCCCACCCAACGCAGTCTCTCCTCAAACACATATCACCTTCAACTTTATGCATTTTTAACACCTTTCTAATGCCAATTTCCATTTCTGTTTTAAGTGCACACATCCGATTCTAAAAGAAACACAGGCACTTCAAGTAAAAATACATTACAGTGAAAGTGCCTCTGATCAACCTTGGCTCAACGATAAAAAGACTTAAATTGAATAATTGGTGCATGATTTATATGAAATCATTAATTTGTGTCATATCTATGTCAGGGAAAACTTAATTTTATAGCAATTTGGAACGTAATCTTTCCAGCCACATAACTGTCACACTCTACTTGCGTGAAATTGACAAAAGACACTTGTTAAACATGCACGCCAAGCACTCACTCAAAGTAATAAGCTATATTTTCATTGCCTTGCTCTGAGCTTGAATCATTAAAATAGAGCCACCCTGTGTTTTGCACTCTTCATGCAAACGTTTTAGTCACAGTCCTTCACTGTGTTTTTCACAGTTGCAGTTGGCAGTAGTCACATTAAAGTTCAGTAGGGAGGGAGCAGCATGGCACGTCTGCAGCCAAACCTTATTTCCTTTCTCCGCAGTCATCACTGGCTGAGTCACCTGACAGCCCCAGCTCAAAGTGGTGGGGTAAGTAGCATGTTTGCACATCAGGTATGTTCCACCTTCAGACCTAACTACCAGTGTTCACCCCCTGTGACATCATGAGTCATTGCTATGATGATACTAGCATAAATGACTTTCATTAGTGCACTATTCCCCTGCTATCTCAGAGGCTTGAAGAAAAGTTCTTCACAAAGATGTCGCTCATCATCACTATGACCGATGTGCGCCTGAACTCACCTGCTGCCCCACAGTCGCAGCAGACCTCGTTGCCAGGCATGCGCAGCACGTCGTCGATGATGGCCTTGGTCAGGTCCTCCAGACTGTCGTCCCCGGCGCTCTGGTCATCACGGAAAGCCATATTCAGGGCCTCCTCCTTGCTGTTGGTCAGCACTGAGATCCAGCTGCAAACAGACAGGATACAGACACTATCATGACCAGCTCTACACAATTCAGTTGCAGGGGCTGGAAATTTTGTGTTTCAAAAGCAACGGAAAGTAATGCAATTTTAATCATCAGTTAAAAACAACCGTAAAAAAACAGGTACTTGCACAAGCAACACAACTTTTATTTTTCACACCCTTACTCATGTATGAATAAATTTTCATATAAACATTTACATTGGTTACAGTGTATGCAATACTAATATGTTATGAATTTCTCTACATACACGTTTCCTGCAAAATGTATCTGCAGTACACAGAAGTTGCATCAACTAAACTTGGGCGTGTACCCAAGATTCATTTAAAAATGGTAATCATGGAAACATTTTGCTGCAGTAGCCTTCACTCCTTCAGCTCCACGATATTGCTGAATGGCAGCCAAAAGGTTAAGCTTGTGATGAATCACGGTTCAGCAGTGACAATAAGGCGGTAACGGGCTGTGCGACAGGCGCTTTGAAGGCGTCGTGTTGGCGGTGTCCTTGATCTTGCTGCCGTCTGATCGGCAGCAGCCACCTGCCCCCTTGGGAAAGAGGGACCGTTTTGGGAAGTGCTGACTCGACCACCTTGTTAAGTGGATCAATATTTGCTTCATAATGCCATTTGGGAAAGGGGGAGGCGGGGGGCCTGCCCTACACAAGGTGATTACAAAAGCAACTGCTCCTTCTCCAAACTCCCCAATGTGTTCCAGGCATACTGTGGTCCCAGATATCGTGTCTTTAATGTTATTTTCCGTTTTGTAAATTCTTGTCTTGTAATCTTGTCTCTTGTATTGTCTCATGAATTATTTATCCATATTGTTTTCTTGCTGAACTTGCTGCTATCTTGGCTTTGGCCTCTGCAAGAGATACTTTTATCAGGACGGGACAACCCGGTTAAGTAAAGGTGAAATAAACATACAAAGAGACAGCCAGCATCCACTGCTATGACCAGCTCTGAGTGTTTTGGTGGTACACAGTGAGAACAAACTCATGGACCACAAATTTCTGAAGCCCCCCCACCCCTCACACCGATCCGCTAATTCTGATTAATGACACTGCAGCGGTCTGCTGACAATGCATCCCTTTCATCTTTGGATGTTTTCGCTGTAGGCTTTCTGTAGTAAATGCAGAGGAAACCTGGGCTGCGCTGCCCCCCTGAACCACAGCGGAGAAGCAGAGTTTGTCCACTGTCAAGGGAGAACGGTCTCTGTCCGACTGGCTTGGTGACACACCCGCCCTGCTCTGCCACGGGAGGCCCAAGGCCGCGTAAATCATAGCGTGGCACAGTCGGCACTCCAGACAGAGGAAGGCCACGTTTCTATGGTTCCCTGGATGAGTTGTGCTCAGGGACTGATATCAGGACATTCACTCCAGATCCATTTTCACACCACACCCCTGTTATGTCTGTGTTTGATATTTCTGGCTAAATTATACTTGGCACTCAGGGAAAGTAGAGAAAGGTTTTGGTGGCAACAGCCATATCTGTTCAAGCCATTTACAAATTGACTGCGAGTGCAGCTACAGCTCTCCCTCCCACAGCTTTACACTAAACGCCCTTTAAATTATATTCACAGAGCTGGAAGTTGATTTCAAATTTCAAATTCAAGTCATTTCAAATGTAACTTTTTAAAGAGTGAGTTAAGGGCTCTTTATCAGAAAGTAAAGGGAGGCTGGATGGGCTCATTTTAGGACACTGCCTGAGTTTTTTCCCAGTGACAGTCAAGATAATAAATTCATTTGAGATCAACCCCTATTTTAAAGGTACCCTCTTAGAGAGTATGCCAAATGGGAAAAAGTAGTTTCGCTGACCTCAATTGTGGATGGAAATCTTCCAGAATTGCCACGGCAACAGGCAGACCACGGATACTGTGGGGAAGCAAACTTGCCACAAAAGCTGACGTAGGTTTTTCATGCTGTTTTCGATACATGACTCAGCTTTCCTTTTTGAAAGTGAATAACGTTCCACAGCCCCCCTGAGACTATCTTAAGAAAAATTAACCACCTTAATGATAGCAGTTGTTGCATGTAGTACCTTGGATTGGCAGATTTATTTTGGAGGTTACCAGGACAAGTCAACATACATACTTTGAAATCTAATATCGTTAGTCACTCTTGAAAAAAGCATTTGTTGTAGGACGACAATATAAGCTTTTGGTATGTGAACATGTGTTTTCTTGTAGACCTATTTTCTGTACTGTAAGGTAGCACATGTTTACTATTTTATTGCACTTCAGTTGAGATATTTATCATTCTGCCTTATTTTCAGTCAAGGCTGTGGGGAAAAAAATCCTCATTCAACAAAGAACATTTTCTTGCATGTAATAACTATATACCGAACAGACCGGCCTCCCTAATAAAACATTAAAAAAAAACATAAATAAGCACCACAACGGGAATGGAAGAATAATAACAGTTACAAGGAGTACAATCACTCTGGGAATACAGATATACATAGAACACTTCAGACTTTACAGAATCCCTGTCGGCTTTCTTGCTCATTGAATCAATTAAAAGAAAAACTGCTTTCAGCATGTTTTTTCTCTTGCCTATATTTCGTAATGGCTCATTAGGCCTGTGTGGTGTCTAGGGTCTAAGTGATGACATGAGTGATGAAGTGAGACTCATTTGCGTGCTACTGAGTTGAGAACAGGATTTTTATTTGAGTGTGACCCTTCAACGCCCCACTAAGCAAACACACACGCATACTCTAACAAACACACACAAATGCATACTTACATCACAAACTCCTGTTCATCTTCTGCTTGGAAGTGATATGTTCGATTATCTGCAGGGCAAAAAAAACACAAGAAAACAATGAGTGGAAGACAGTTTAGACATGGTACAAGGAGTTTTGGTACTCTGTATTCAGAGGTAATTACAAGGAGGTTTTTTTGGCAGCCTGGTTGGACAGAGAAGCAGGACTCCTGTCCAGGGAACACTGCTGTGAGTGCCACCTCACCTGTCTTCAGAAAACCACTCCTCAGTGGCCTGCACATACATCAATCTGCTCATATGTCTATCCATCTCTCCGTCTCTATCTCTCTCCCTCTCTCTCTGTGAGGTCTCCTAACCAAGGTCAAAAGGTTTGGGGAGGTTCTCACTGTGTGAAGATGGCATTCGGATTACTCACGGGAAATGAGGTCGAAGCACTTCTTGTCTTCCCCGCTTGGTTTCACCTGGCAGGTGAGCAGGTTGAGTCTCACAGGTTGCCTGTTGGACTGGAGGCACAGGAAGAACATTCACTTATTACCTTTTTTGTTCAAACAAGAGACACACAAGGGAGCAGAAGGCCTCTGCATTTGATGCTGACAACAAAACCCCACTAACAGATCTGCCATAGCAGCACCAGGGCTATCAAATTGCTACAATGTAACAATGCTGATGGGGTTTTATGTAGAGGCAGAGAAATGAGGTGGAGGTGACAGATGGCTAGATATAAATCAACTCGTGATGTCACTTATCTAAACGATATGTACAGCATAGAAACATATTTCAGAATAGAACTGTCTATTATGCCAACAAACGCTTGCACAATTTAGACATCTAGCCTTTCGGCTGAATATTCAAAATGATCGGTGAGAAGGCAAGGAATAAAAAACCTAAGAAGGCAAAGTGTAAGCAACTCCACACACAGACATGAAAAAGGCGTTTCTGTACAATTACATTCTTCGGAAAGCCTCACCCACAGTTAAGTCGGCTGCAATCGAAGAATCCAGCCGTCTATGAGCGCGTATCTGAAGGGAATCTCTTCACAAACTAAACCGAGGTCTAATGCAGAGGAGCTTAGCCTTTGTCCTACCAGAGGCATCTGTGCCATGGTCTCCTCAGCAGAAAGAGTTCATAACTCCCACACTACCAATTATCAAATCCACACTTCACATTACACCAGGGTCATGTACCTGCTGGTTCTTCAATTACCCACACCGTAATACCAGCAACAATGAGAAGGTTTCAGTGATGCTGAAGGTGAATATAATGATATAGTTATAATAGATATTTTAATGACAAAAATTTCCACATTATATTCCCAGCAGGGTTGCATTGTGGGAAGTGTCAGCCATTAAGTTCTAATCTGTGGTTTAAGACATGGGTATGCTATGTTTCATCAGTCCTCTTCTAAGAAAGGCTGAGGTCTTTCCGGTGAGGTTGGCTAATAAAGTAGATTGGGGGCAACAATATATAGACAACAGTGCAAAACACAGATTTTTGATTGGACATGACTTTCCTCATGCCCACTGCTGTCCTGAGCGTCTGAGAGACATCTGCATGTCAAAGAGTGTAGGTGGTAATTGGGAGCTGTGTGTATGCATGCTAATGCCCCCTGGCACCTGTTATCTCCAGTATGGGGTGCTTTGTTATGGCTGGGCCAGCAAAAAGGGATGCAGTGAGAGTAAAAATGAGGAGTGCTGGCTGTAACACGCTTTTTAGGGTAACGTTGGCTGATAAATCAGTGTAGGCTCACTAAAGGACAGCTAGACTATGTTGCTATGCCCACTGGCTGGAGGAACATACAGGGTAGCCAGTCCTTATACAGCAGCATGCACTTGATTGGTCAGAAGAGTCGTGACATAAACTAAACCCTGGCAGTTGAAACCCTCCCACCCAGACAACCTAACAGTCAACTCTGAAACATCCTGTGGGTGACTGGCCACTATTGGGACAGACTAAAATATCATTTGACTGTGGGGTGCATCACTACCACCCAACAGACATAAACTGAGGTTATAATTCTAACCACACAATGTGTTAGTGATGATTCTGAGGTTTCATGAACTCCATGAGCAGAACTAAAAATAATCACGGATGTGTTTGAACCAATCTAAAGTTTTACTCTGTACAGCCATACACAATCGTTGCCTTAAATAAATAAGCCACTGATTATTTTAGTAATCACTTAGCCTATTTTTGTTCATGAACATTCATAATTTGAATGCAAAGAAATGGAGCATGTAAAAAAATTGGGAATAAAAACCAGCTGCATAATATACAACAACATAGAGAATGGCATCATCAGGCACTCTGTCACTGTCACATGGACTCCCACATCTTTAGGTACAGGGCGTAGAAGTACCTCTTTCAGTCACACCTATGCACCTCCAATTACCCTCCCCTCTCATCTCTGTACTAAGAACATAAGAGAATTTAATATTGATTTTATGCCCCAGGAAGACCATATCTGATCACAGCAGGTGTGCACTTTATGCTAATTATATGGTAAACTACTGATTATTTCTTACACAAAATAGCTGTTGGTGCCTTTTAATTGCTCAGCCTCTGCAGTTAATATCTGGGTCAACTATTTATAATTGGATTCTATTTCCACTGTTAACTTGTTGCAGTGCATTGTTATTCAGTATGTACTGGCAGCAGCTGGATCAGAATTCCAGTCCGGACTCTTCCAGGTGTGAAGGACGCAAGGACAGTGACTCCACAGATATACTTACATTTGGGCATTCAGTGGACACTCTTATCCAGAGTGAACTGTCATTTTTACAGTTATAAGAATTACAGCTGAAGCAATTTGTTGAAGGGTATAACGGCAAAGCCCACCTTTTCATATGGGATTCAAATCTGCAGCTTCTTCGTTTCTAGACCCGTTCCCTAAGAATTAGGATACAATGCTGCCCAAGGGATAGACAGAATGGAGAAACAATGAATTGAGTGTGCACTGCTTTTCTCCCCTCACCTGGGATGCTTAAAGCGTGCAAGATGACCTTGTGAGCTTTGCTATTCTCTGTGCATTATGAGTCAGCTGTTGCCATGGGTGCTCCAGCAGGTTTGCACACCGCCCTTATGGAAACCCCTGGAACAGTATTACATCGTGCCTCTGTTACACGGGATATAATGGATGACGGTTCAGACATGATGTCCACTGTTGTGGAATCATGGTAGACGGTCACCTTTCCCCCACTGTAGTACTGCTGTGAGATGAGTCACAGCTGAAAGGGAAAAGGGGTGGGGGAGGGGGGATGGCTGCCATGGCGACAGGCCTGAGCTAACCCCACCTGCAGACTGACCGTGTCAGATTGTCTCCTTGTCACACAATGCATGCAAAAACAGGATTCCTCCTGGTCAAAAATGTACATCTTAAGTGAAGCCCATTGTAGGGTTGCCCAAGTGTTAAGGCCCATTGATTATGTGACCCTGTTGGCTGATTCAGTCTGATAAATAAGCTTGTTTTCAGTGTGTCCAACAGGCTACAGGCTTTCCCCTGCTGGCAGACAGCTGATGTCTGCCCCCAGAGTGTTAGGGAGGGTCCATTGGCCTGACCATCCAATTGGGTCATTGTTCCATGGGGAAGGGTGGGACTCACCGTGGCATGTGAGATGGTGAGGATGCCGCTCTTCACCGAACACTTCCTCCGCTGCCACACCTTCCGTAGTCTAGGCAACAGAGATGATCAAACCAGGCTTAGTTTAATGAGAAAATCAGTTATTCACATTGACAATTTTCTACAGTGCAAAATATGTTCTTATGTAAGAAGGCTCGGATCCCTTATTAAGAACAATTCATATTTTAACACTAACAAAAATAAATATGTGTATATCTTTGTGTGTATGTTTGTGTGAGTGCCCACATTTATGACTCACCCATCACTCTTCTTCATCAGATATCCTTTCTTCTCGCTGCCAAACTCCTTATTCCCCTGCAGCTGGTGCATACTGTATCCACCCTGCTTACTTTGAGAGTCCTGCGGAACCACACACACACATACAGTAATGTTCATAACAGGATACAAATTCTCTGCAGGGCAAATTACACTTTAGAGCTGCTCAAACCCAGGCATGCTATAAACACTATCTTCGCTCATTAACCAAAGAGTATGACGATCTCAATAGTAAAACTGATTTTCTTCAAAGCTGACAGTGCAGGGTATAACAGTATAATAGAAATTACACCTAATTGACTCTTTATTTAGAGAGAGATTTTCAAATGGTACTCAAAATCCAAGCAAATCAATAAGTGAAGTAAAAAAATGTTTGAAAACCTTGCATGCAAAATTCCGTTCAGACGTTTTTCATCTGACATTTTTTAACTCATAGGCTGCTTGCAAGGCCTATGGGCCTTCACTATTTCAAATCCACGTAGGTCCACTCTGCTACAAATACAAAATAATGTAAAATATGAAAAGCGTTGACTGGTGTTGTTCGGACACAACACAAGGAAAGGGAAGAGTTACACCTTAAACTGCCTCCAATACAAGAAAGACCTGATTCATTAGAAGAACCATGCTAGTCTCTTGTTGTTCAGGGAGTTATTAGGTTACTATGGGTGTCTCTTCTGCCTGATGCACCATGTCCGCACTGCTTTCGTTTGATGTCACAGTCACACTACCCTGCTGACGTGTCCTCACAGTATGTTTCAGAGATGAAAATAACACTTCTAATTCACAGCCTGTGGCACCACTCCAGGTCTTTCTCACCATTAAGCAGGGTAGCATACAAAAATCTGCTCAGCGCACAAACATGCTCCCTGTATAACCTGGACTGTCTTACGTTGGCCCGCACGAGGAGTGTTATTCTATCCCTGAATTTTCCAGGAAGGTTATGTCTCCCAGGCCTCCAGTTTTGACTAGTCTCATGTAGAGATATTGATGTTTTTGTGGGGGGCTTTCTGGAGCAAGCTTTGGGAACTAGGAACCAGCCAACGACACACACGCACAAACACAGAGGGCATGCGAAGGTAGGCCAGCACTTACTCTCCTTGACTTCAGTTGGGAAAAGCAGTGTTGGAGGGGGAGAGAGGCACAGCGTCAAAGACACAGACAAGCAACTGGCTTATGGTAAGAAAATCACACAGCCAGCGACCACATGAGAGATGAACATACAGTAGGCATGACTGCACTGCGTAGAGCTGCACAGAGCTGCACGGAAGTTGTATGGTCACGAGGCTCACTTGCATGTTTTTGCTTTTAAAATAATTTTTTCCCCTACCTATGCAAGTAAACAAAAAATAAATGGGACAGTTCATGTGTGCACAAGTCAAATCACTAAAATTCAGATTCAACAAAGCCCAATGAAACAGTGTGTGCATTACAGAATATTACCAAGCATTTTCCTTTCAAAAATGTAGAAGTTTTTCTCCCAGAGGACATTGCCTTTCTATTGTGTCATGTGACAAAGGAATGTGAGAAAAAGGTATGCTCGATGTCCTACATTTTTCAAATGTAGAGCATGAGTCAAATGTGTCTAAGACAGACAGTACAGTCCGAACACACAGGTTTAGTGTCCTTCTTGGTCAAACCGGCCTTAGTTATCTGCCTTATGTAATTTGCTTGAAAACTAATTTGTTGTTAAATATAAATGGTAAAAAATAAATGTAGCAGAGGAGCTGTTTATTTGACGAAGCTAATTATCAAAAAGTCTGTTGTTAATGGCCTTGATAATAGCAAGTGGTCACAGGGCTATCAGCAGTCCTGTAGAGAACAGTTTCTCAGTTTTGAGGCGGCACAAACTTTCACTGGTTTCCAAACTCTGACCAGAGCAAATATTCTGCCACATTAAGAGTTTAGCATTACCTCAGATGGTCAAATCAACTACCTGAGTGACAGAAACACAGCTGTGGGCCCCAGAACTGAGAATGAGAAGCCCAGATTTAATGTACACAGGGAAATGTATGAATGAGAACATAGCTCGGTTAACGCACATGATTTGCCTAAATAGAGGGAGTGCACCTTCTAGCGACATTCTTGCCAAAGCTAACAGTGGACAAGACACTGAATCACATTACACTGAGAAGTCAGTGTGGCACAACACTGGTTACCAGCAAGGCCTACTTCACACTGGCTACCAGCATGGTACAGCACTGGCCACTCCCACGTCTGAACAGGGGGCCAGCTCCTTCATGCAGCAGTCACTGAGCGGGCTTTTGAATTTTTAATATTGGACAAATCTGATCTTACATGGATGAAGACTTTTAGCCTGGTCTGCTACAGCAAAGTGTACTACTCCTACAAGAATCAAATCTGCCTGCCATAATTTGATTCTTGTGAGCAACAGAGTCCAAAAAGCAGGCACAATGCATTTACGTTTGTGCTGGTTTGCTCCCAAGACTTAGATCATCGCTCGTTTCTCAATTGTATAATCAGAGGGCATTTCGTTATCGATCTAATTCGGCTTTCATACATCTGGAAGAGAGGAACAAAACCAAATGTAGGTTTAGAGTGAGCACTGCTAAAATCATCTATTGGGGCCTGCTGCAGAGGGAATGCAAACTGCGGAAAAAAAAAAAAAAAAAAAAAAACTCAGCACGGATGCTCAAGGCCTAGTTACGCCCACGCAGAAACAGTGGGAATTTATTCCATTAATTCTTAATTCCACTGCAGGATACAGCGTGTACTTCCCAGTGTTGGACACGAAAGCCCTTCTCTCACACTCTGCAGTCGCTGCAGTGATCTCTAAGGTCACAAGAGCCATTCAACCCTCCCAAGAGATGTAAGCATATGGTAGTCTATTCTCACAATGTGTGGGCTGTCAACATGCGAGGCCTGACCTACAATGGCAAAGAATTATTACTCTTACTACCTTATCGGCAAACATTTCTCACTTTCAAAAACAGACATTAAAGGAAATAATTTCAAAGGCACTGTTCTTGTGCTAGGATGGGCCCAATGGTCCAGTATCGAATCCAGATCATTGACTGCGGTCAACAGCCTTGCAGTACATAAATGCCCACAACATCAACAAGGGAGGTCAACAAGGCAGCACATTCTTACTTCCAAACTAGGATGTGTAGCTTTGTGTTTGTGCATGCTTAAATTGCAACAGTGAGAATAAATGGCAGTTGAACTTGCCATCTAAAAAAGGAAAACTTAAGGGAAGCACTAAAAAAAGAGACGCACTTGTTTATGTAAAACAACTACGTGCTATTTCATTTTCAGACATTCCCAGACCTCGTTGTGTTTCCTTCCTGAATTTGTAGTCTCAAGGAGAGCCGAGTGACTCATACACACAATCAACTTAGCCAGCAATGTTTCCATTACATTAAGAAGATCATTTGTCTAAAGCTTTCTTTTATTTTTCCAAATGGACTGACTGCCTTAGGAAAGGCAGATGATTGTCGCATTTCTGAGAGCAGTGAACCCATCTCAATTGTTTTCTCTGCCATCGTGGTCACAGGCACCCTTGGCTTCAGGAATGCCAGAAGGCATACTTTACAAGAGATGCAATATTAAGGGTGAAGCTCCGAGTTTGACTTAAACTCATTATGGCGCTGCAAAACCAGGCGAGATCTAGACCCCAGACCCCAATCTCGGCCCAACCACAGCTTGTCACGTGAACCACCTACTAAAAAAATAGAGGGGCTCAAGTCAGGCCCTTGGTGTACACCCCAGCAGTCTGCTTACCTCCTTCTGGTCCAGCTGAAGTGAGGACTTGATGAGGTCCCGCAGAGCTGTTAACTGCTTCTTCTCCTCATCCTGAGTCTGCTTAATCTGAGGAAAGGTTATGACAGGATTCACAGCCTGGACACCAGCTATAGATGTCAGAGGTTTCCAACTTCAATCCCCATCATAATAATCAAAGAACTTAAGGTCTCATTTCAGAAGTGATTTGTTAGCCATGCATTTCCATGCATTCAGTTTTCTATGGATCAAATTACATGAAAGATATTTTTTCTTGATTAAACAACAAAAATAAGAAGTGTCAGGTTTTAGTAACAACATGAAAACAAATGTAAAAACAATTTATTTACTATTCATTATTCATAATTCAAATGAAATTGCTAACGTTCAGACATTAAGTTGTGAAAAAAAGAGAACTAAATTATGACAAACTACAAAACAAAGCTTGAGGGGAACGATTTTTCAGCTTATTTGTGCTTACATTGTACAAGTCAGCAGCCAGCTTCTCAATATATTGCTTTAGCTTGTCTGCAGTTTTCAGGCCATCCTGGAAAAAGCTGTAATGAAATCATGATAACAGCAGGACAGATTATTTCATTAACAGTTGAAGTAAGGTACCGTTTCCATTACAGCCCTCTCCACAATTCTTATGTAAGTCCACCAGGGCATGCAGACAAATCTATGCTCTAATGCTGCCAGATATGGCACCCTAATGTATTATGGATATCAACTATAGCTTCTAGGGGATGTGAAATGATATGAAAAGTAAAGAAAAATCAAATGCATATATGCATAAGGCATATACAGTATAGGAGGCTGAACATTATACCACAGAACATTATATAAGTCTGAGGAACAGATAAATTACCTACGGTACTCTAGCTCAGTTTTTCCTTGCACAAAGTTAAAAAGTTCTTTCCCGAAGCATCTTGCTTCCTTTTTTATCAAGCACTGAAAAAGTCAGACTGAAATGGAAACTGTTTTAAGTCATTGTTTTCTGCAGAAGATAATACATCTCTTATCAGTACTGTCTTGAAAATTGGTTTGCAAAGTAAGTCATCATTTCGCTTATCACCCGTTTGCTCTGGCAGCATTAAAAATGCAAATGAAGGCTAAAATATGCGGTCTGACTTCACCCGCTGCAGACGAACGGTATCATCCGCAGAAAGGCTTCCTCAAAACTCAAATTTCCCAGGGCGCACCTGAAGCGCAGTTTACAAAGTCCAATCTCTGTGGTGACAGAAATATGAGCTATGTACAGAGGGAAAGACACACACATGCAGGGTTCAGGGGAAAAGCACCAAAGTGAATACAAAACAGATTGCTCCTGTGCTCCTGGAGAGTTATTTATTCCTCCTTGGCCCCTGGCTGTCTAGGAAAGAAGTGTCAAAGCTCCATCATTCTGACGGCCCTGATGGATCTCAAGGGCTTGTGCTAAATCTATAACAGAGCAGCCACTGGACTGGCTAAAAGCAGCCCTCTCATTGCTGCTCTGCGGCAGCATGCCCCCAGACCACCTGACACTAGGAGAACACAGACGATTGGCTGAGGCAGTTTGTGACAGTGACTGCGGATGCTTAATTGACACCCCTTCAGAAAAAAAATTGCATCTAAAGATTAAGGCCTCTATTTAGGCAGTCCAAACTCTTGGCACAATGATAGAAAGACCATTTTATGTTGAAGAACTGGTGAATAATTTATTTGAAAACCCAAATCTGTCTTATATGTGTCAGTTAATTTTATAGCATAGTTTGGAATGTAACTGCTGCAAGCATGTAACTGTCACATTCTATTTGCATCAGCTACATGTGAAAATATACTACTTATACCAGGTAATGCATAAAGTATTGAACGTTTCATGTAAGACCATATTACAATAGCATAAAGTTCCATTTTATTGGGGAATTAGTATCTTGTGAATACCACCTCTGGACTTGTCCCAGCCTTTCTCCATCTCTGAGTCAGACCTCATTCTCCGCACCTCCCTCACTCTTTTTCTGCTCCTCCCTCCATCTCTATCCCTCCCTCTCCTCCAAGCTGCATTGTAAATCATTCATTTTCACTCCTCTCCTGGGACTCTACTGCATCAAAGCAGCAAGCTCCCTGCCCGGCAACAGCCAGACTGACGTGTCACTTTCTTCTTCTCTCCCTGTGGACGCTGCCATTCTGCCCCCTTCCTCACAAGCCTTGGCAGCCTTATTGTGAGGGGGCTGGCCCTCCCTTGTGGCTCGGAACTTTTGGCCAGCCTACCTCTGCGCAGGGCCTTGTCACAGCTATGCCAAGAGAAAAAGAGGGATCCTGTCCATTACACTAGTTTCCAGTGTGATATCGAGAGTACCTGACAGGCTCTAAGGGTGGAAAGTCTGAGTCTGAGGTGAGGAACTGCTGTTGTAGCCTCCAGTAAAAATCCAATCACTTACTATTATGTCTTCCAATCAAATTCAGAGCAATTTGACACTGTCTTCTGTAGAACATTCCCTGCACTGTTACAACACTAGACAGGAGATCATTGTGTTCTGGCCAACAGTGGTGTCATACCTGTACTTGACTATTTCCTAAAGCCACTGGCTTGTGATCCTCACACCGTATATGAAGGAAATTAAGGATGTCCAAAACAGTGGCATCCTAAGAGTTGCTCTGCAATCCTTCTGTGGACTACAAAAGTGAAGGCAGATGTTTTTGATTGTCTTACAGCTGTCTGACCAACGATCCCAAAAGACCCCCCATCGCTTCCGCGCTTCTTCACAACCTGGCAGGTGATACCACTGTCAAGTTCACATAAGCCAAGAATCTTCCAGACCTCTTAGACAATCCATTCCATTTCTATAAGTAAACATACTTTCCACCTTCACTTAAAAGCCTTATAGTTTTCAATCCACAAATAAGAGCTATTGTGGATGGGCCAAGGAGTCTTTTTCTGCCAAGGCAGAGACCACTATGGTGAAATTACCCATTATCCCCTGCTACCATGTCTGAATGTCTCCTCTCCCCATTGTGTGCCAGCAGCTGTGAGCTTCACGCTGGGCTCAAAAATGGTCCCAAGAGGGACCCCAACCGATGCACAATCTCAGCAGTGCTATAACGTTACAGCAACATGACGGTTACAGCCAAATTGTTTCAGAAATGCGTCAGAAGATTGTCAACAGGGAATTATGAAAATTCACAAAATTGAAGAGAGAGATTTTCGCGCAATTTTTAACTAATCTTTTTTTTCCCCCATCCAAACGACCTTTAAAATGACTGTGAAAAACATAAACGAGTAGTCTTTACACTACAGGCTATGTTTTGGAGGCAAAAAGTCTGGTGTGGAGTGACAACGGGAAACCACACAATTGTATGTTTCTTCATGGTCTTTATATAGCCGAAGAAACTAGCTCAGCACAACTTCGCTGAGTGTAAAATAACAGTTTCTTGTCGTGACTACGGTACCAACCGCAATCCAGAGAAGATTCTAGTAACAGTCACCCTTCTATTGAGTTTGTACATTTTGCCTTCGAACACTGGGGCTATGACCTGTCCTTGTCAAGGACAATGACATGTTCTCCTGCACCTGCCAACTGAAACACTAAATATTACAAAAATATTTCTGTAATACAGATGAGCTTAATACTAAATCTGAAAGCTATTGGATGCTGGCCACAACCTTCAGGCTCCTGAAATTTCCCCTGGACCCTTCAAATTTCCCAGACCTGAGAGAGCCCAAAACAGGAAGTATGTCGCTAACACTAGTGCAGGATGGTCAGATGTACTCACTTGCACTGTGCATGGTAATACTTGATCAGGTTCTGCAGCAGGTCCACCCCCTTCTTGGTCTTGATCTCGTTCACTTTTATCAGATACTGCATGAGCAAATATGGATAAATACAGAACATTAATATACACTTCCTGCTAAAATAAAAAAGGTCATGGTCTTATATTGTTAATGAGATTAAAAATACTCTGGAAATGTTCACATACTTCTTTATTCAAGGAATACAAAGTGATTGGGAGAACAGATAACATTTCAAAGTACACTGGATACAGGAATATTTTTTATTGATTCTAAAGTACTTGTGGATTTTTTTCAAATGCAAAGTGAGTAAAAAACGTATTATTATTTAGTTGCTATTCTAAATACTACAAAAATCATGTCCTGCAAACATCAATATAACTTTTCTGAATGAGTGATGACAAGTAATGAACAGGTAGTTGTTTATCAATCATTAAATTACACAGACACAGTTTTGTTCACTTTTAAGAAGATTTTGTCTGAACAGATTAATCACGTGTAATCTTAGTATGAGTTCATGCAAAACTGGGAGAGTTTGGAATATACAGAAAAGGGACGTCTGAATGTATCTCAGCCTTCTTTGTGTTTCCCTTCTGTGTGTGTGTGTGTGTGTGTGTGTATTATGTGGGTGAAGATGATCACAGGTTGGGTTTCGTGTGTGTGTACATTTGCCTGCATGCCTATATATACTGTATCATTCCCACACATACTCAGTGTTTGTAAATGCCCTGGGTGTTGCTTGGATGAGAGGGAATTTAGTCACTAATCTGGTTATGGAAAGCAGGGGAAGAAAAAGAGGACAATTCAACAGAGCAAAACAACTCAAAAAAGCCAAACCATCTGTCAGCATGGCATCTGTGTGCATGAGTATGTCTGGGCTCAGCCCTTTCAACACTGGCTGAGTGTTACAGCAAAAACGTAGGGAAGTGGGGTATCGTTGAGCAGTATCACAATTTTCATACTTTGATACTGGTCTCAAAATTACTGGAATATATCCAGTAATATTTTTAATGTTTATTACTAATAGCCATATCTCACAGAGCCCCTAGAGGTCATGGCAGAGAGACAAAAATGTGATGCTAATCCCTCCCCACAATCAAACAACCTGTTCCCTCAGTTTAGTAACAGTTCCTCTCAGTTTAGTAAACTGTACTCTAAACAAGACAAAATGAGTAGAATGTGTGATTTCATTTTTTAGGACTGAACACAAAAAATGTCTCACTTACCAGGCCACATTTTTTAAACTATAAGCTAGGTCCAAAACACTTGCCACACTTGGTAGAGACAACTTTTTTTTTAATTCATGAATTTATGCGACATGCTCATGTTTCTTTAGTTAATACTGGCAGCGTGGCAAAGCTGAGCTGCTTATGTATATGTGTCAGCGGTGATGAAAATAATGTTATTAGTATTTCTGAATACTCTAAAGTGCAGGAATTCTGATTTCTTGCTCTACCTTGGAGGGCATTGGGGGCTGTCAATGACAGACATAAGCTTATATTTTCAATATATATTCAATATATATAATTCAATACATAGTGGTATATTGGGAACCATGCAAAATGCACACACAAAATTCTTCAATATCCATCCTGCACACAAAGTATTAGTCACAAACACTCCCCTTTGAAGAGTGCATAAAGATAAGATGTAGAAAATGTTGTGTGAATTGACCTATATTTTGTGAATGTGAAGCACCCGATGCCAAATTAGCAGTCAAACTGCAATGGTTGTATTGGCAAAGGGGTGCAGTCTACTCATGTCCAACATCACAACCAGCTCTGCAATTATACACAGACCGGAAGTTTCCATGACTAATCTCCCTGTTCAACTGGCTCTATTCATGAATACCACTTTCCTCTCTGTTAATGGCATCTCATCCTTCCTACAGCCCTGTTCAATGACCTTTGACCCCACACTCACCTCGCACATCTGCAGCTGGAAGAGTCGCCGCTCCTTCTCCATCTCCTCGGCGATCTCAGCGCCAGTGATTTCTGTGCGGATCATCCCATGCTGCTTTGCATGCTCCCGTTTCTCCTTCTCGATTTTTGTGCTGGATGCACAAAAAAAAAAATCAATAGCATCCAAAGCAGGGGACAGATTAGTTTAGCAGTTCATTGCATCAACTGAGGCCACTGACAGTTTCATATGCTGTTGTTGGTTGCACAAAATACATCATGGAGGCTTCTTCTAACTTTACAGTATACAAATTCGGTGATATTTTTACATCATAATATTTAACATAAGACTGACCCACTGTGTTTTTTCCTCCATTCAGCGAGAAATAATAGGGTGCACAATGTCTTTAATTAACTCCATTACAAAAACAGAGTTGCACACTTATTTAAATGTGCAGCACTCCAATCACATATTCTGTTGATAAGGGCTAACCCATTTGCTCTTCAACAAATTTACTCCACGTTTTTCATTCACTTTGGAAACAACTGGCCCAAATGGGTCCGAAAATTATAAACAAGATAAAGAAAATAGTTTTAAACATAAACAAGAGGAAAGCTAATTGTTTTGTTTAAGGATTTATTTTCCTTTAATAGAGTCAGAATTTGAAGCTTCAAGCTGTGCCATGCAAGTTATGGCTGCACTTCCCATGTCCACCAACAGGGGCAGTACAATGGAAGTGTGCATACTCCAATGCATTTGCCAGATAGCCGCTACAGGTCACAAAGAACTATTGGTAAGAGGTAGCACCAACTAGAGGAGAGATATATCTTACTAGCAACAACTGAGACATCTGACTTTACACTGGAAAGAACTAATGTTTCGGTGACTTAAGGAACCACGGGCTACTTTAACACACCCTACCCCTGCATGACGTAGCCAATCACAGCCAGCCACTGTGGGTTCCTGATCAGACAAAAAAAGTATTTAATTATAGCCACGGCTGGCTATAAATTTCAGATTTAATTTTTCAAAAGCTTTTAGTGTCTGAGAAAAAGCGACCTTACGTGAAATTTATTCATGTCATGTCTAGACATCAAAAAGATTAAAGCATCTTCTTTTTAACAAACAAAATTGGTTTTCAGAAAGGGGAATGCTGTATGGTTACAAATGATTTGATTTCATATCTTTACACCTTATTAACACATATTAAATTTTCATTAGGAAAGGGAGATGTTTTCACACAGAGCTGTCAAACAGGTTTGCCCTCTCAATGACGTGAGGCCTAGTCTTGTGAGCAGCTCTGAACCAACAATCTGTCATTCACAGATAAACATTTCTCACTGCCACCTCCAGACACTCACAGGCACAAAATTCAAACTGACACCTCACTCACAGTCACATCTCCAAACTTACAATTTGGCTTCATAATCCTTCCACGCTTTGTCGAACGGCTTCTTTATATCCTGAAGACAGAAGACAAAACAATTACCAAAAAAATAACCTGAAAGGAGCATTTATTACTGCACTTTAACAAAGATGTGATACAATCAGAAATTCCTTTGTGGAGTATGTACATTCACAATTTATGATTTATTTGAATACTATTTTCAGAGAATTAGGTAATCAGCTACAATGTATGCATGATGCTCACATACAAAGTGGGTGAGTTTGTAAACGAAATCTGCTAAGACTGGTATACCGTCACCATCAGGGACAAAACTACAATAAATAAACAGCCCCTGGGTATGAACAGCCAAAGAATTATAACACAGTAGCCACTGTGAGTGGCTGCCCTTAAACCATGAAAAATGTGTGGTGTTATCAAATAATAGAGAATATTCATTCTGCATCTTAACGGTCCCTGTCGGAGGATGCCGCGGACGATAAGAGATTGTGAAAGTGTCATTGGGAGTGCTGAGTCATTCTCAGGAGTTTGCAGTGCCTAGCAGGGATTCCGGCAGGAGCAGGGGGTGGGCGGGGCCTACCACAGCCCTACCTTCTCTGTTCTGCAGGCAGACATTTTTATACAACACTATTCTTCAATTAAAACTGAGACAGGAATAATACTACAGTACTATATATCTTATTAACCATATTTTGCCTACCAATTACAAGACAAAGGCATGAAGAGGAATGTTGAGCAAATTATGAGGTATTATTTGAGTAGTTTTTCATTAGAATGTTTATTCAACTACATTTGATTGTGTTTACTTGGATGTTCAAAATTCTCACAAATCCAATTAAATGATTACTTAACAGATCTAGAACTGCGCCATTCATCTCCAAATTAATTTTTGCTCCAACATCTCACTGCAGCTCTGAGATTTGCACTGCCACGATACAAAATGTTAATAAAAACTATACTTTTTGGAAGGTGGTCCAGAATTCATTAGCGAAGGCCCCTCTGTGAGCACTATTTAAAGGGCACGTCACTCACAGGCCAGCTCGCACAGCAAACAGATTGAATTTATGAGCCGTATATGGAATAACGAGGCCCTCGACTGGCGGATCAAGCAGCGGCCTCGCATTAATGAGAACAAAACTCATTTACTCCCTGCCTTGCGTTTTAAAGTACGACGGACAGAAAATGTTTTCACTTTGACCAGATTTACGCTGCGAATTAAATAAAA
Organism: Albula goreensis; assembly: GCA_022829145.1. Taxonomy (NCBI): domain Eukaryota; kingdom Metazoa; phylum Chordata; class Actinopteri; order Albuliformes; family Albulidae; genus Albula; species Albula goreensis. The sequence goes on from CM040743.1 coordinate 33,856,069, forward strand.
CTGGGAAAACAGGCAATGCAAAGTCAAACTAGGGGGATGTAATATCTGGCAATAAGGAATGGGGAACCCTAAATCTCTTACCCCTTTCACTCCTTTCAGGTCACCTTTCAGCAGAGAGTCCAGGGTGAAGATCACATTGTGGCTCAGGCTTTGAAGCTGTCGGGGAAGAGGTAGGTGGGTGCAGGTGGGGGTTAGCAAGACATGGCAGTAACACTGCAACAGTGACAAGCTCCATTAACTCAGAACATGAGAGTACCATTAAAAAATAAACCCTGTCAGGACCTTGCATGGAAGTGCAGCCCTGATACGATCGCGTGGTCGCTTTCCACGCTAGCAGCCTGTCATCAAAAAAAGAAGAGATGACAGCTCTCCCTGAGGTCAATGTAACTTGTAGTTTTTAGTCTATAATCAGTGTAAAATTATGTATGAACATACCAGAGAAAGTAATTAAAAGAACTGGTGCTGTGAGCCTGCTAGTGAATATTTTGTGAAGCCAAACTTAACCACAAGAACTTCTTCTGAGAGCTAAAAAGAAGGACAAGTATACTGGTAGAGGAGTCACTGACACCAGTGAGAATCACGATTAGTCTCCTTTTCTCAAGACCTTAGCGTCTTGACACAGAAATTTTGCAAAAAGTTTTTGCATTTCTATGCATCTGTAAAATTCCAAATTTGCATTGCAGTTCTGATTGCCTGCCCATCTGAGCTTGCTTATTACCAGAAAAAAACGTCAATCACAATTTCTTCTCTCAAATTTGGGCAAAAACTGCCAACAGTGTAACACTCTAGCCTTAATGAAACAGACTGAGCCTGTTATTCCCTGTCCGCTCTGTCAAAGTTCAGCCTAAAGAACCTAAAATAAATACCTCAACATCAATACACTGCCCAGTTTAACACATGCTGCCCATAGGGGGTTCAGCTGAAAATGAATTTAACTTAACTTTAAATAGCAACTTTAAAAAAGTATATGCAGTCATCAAGAAACAATGAATACCACCGGCATATTCATTACTATACCTATAACAGAACTACTACTATGGTGACTAATAATAACAAATATAATAAGCAACTAATAATAACAATACTAATGACAAAAACCATAAACAACAATAACAGTGTAGTAATACACTGCTTTGCATGCATTCCCATGAACTCTTCAACACCGGTGCTATGCAGATCCTTAACCCATTCCCACTTCCTGTTTACCACCGAGGGGGCTATACCAGAGTGCTCTGCTGCGGAGGCTGCCCATTAACTCTTATCCCCGACTGACACCAACTGACAGCCATCCTTTGGGACTTCCTGTTTACCACAGAGAGAGGCATTAGCATGGTCTTCTGCTGCAGATGTTTCCACAGCATTCATCAGCATTCTGGTGGCAAGCATGGGCCAAAGGGCAGCACCATAGGGCACCGCCCCTCACTCTAAGTATCCTGGCAAATCCAGCGCTGAGCCGCCCCTTTTACTCAACCAAAGAGACATCCCAACCTGTGACCTCTGGTCAGCTCGATGGTCAGCACTCCTCAACACTTAGGGGCAGGAGGCTGATCTGGGACCAGCCATAAAAAGAGAGGACTGGAAGGAGGGAATTCAGGGGTGGAATTCAAAGAGGTCATGAGAAACTGCTTAGTAAGCAGCCCATTCACATTCATGTCCCATCTGAGGAACCAACGATATCAGTTCTGTTCCTCAATCCAATATTCTTCCTTTTTAAAAGAACAAAAATGGTGGCAAATTCAGTTCTGGAGAACACACTGGTTCCCAATTTTGTCACAGATAACTTTTAATGCAAAATAGTACTTTTAACAATAAAAGCCAGACCGACAAATTCAGGTAGGAAGCTTCAACAAAAAAACCCAGAACACCGCATCCCTGCAGACTTGTTGTGAAGACAGAGCTGCAGCATAGCAGCTGCCAAAACTCCACTAAAGCACATTGATCACCTGAAATGACTAAGCGTGAATGGAATAATTAAGAGACGCCATATGCTTTTACTGTCATGAACAGTGTGAGGCTTTGGTGTGTGTCAGTGGAGGCCTAGGCTTATCCCAGTAGGACACTGCCACCAGCTCCCACTGTGAGACAATCGGTTCCCCTCCTAATCCAACGCTTTTACTCATTTTGTCCCTGTTTAACACTGACGATAAAGCCTTTGAAAAAAATCCCTACATTTGCTGAGATTTATTTGCATTTCTGGTCCTTTTTCATGAAGATGTTAAGGACTTGACAAACTAGCCCAACCACGGATGCCAGGGTCTTCACAGAAATTAATCATTATATCGGATTCAGCAGTTGTGCCCAAATTCTAAAATGGTTTGGGTGATTTGCCTCTAGAACATTTTGCAACGAAGGTGTAGCAAATTATTCCTGTTACTCACGTAGGCCTCAGTTCTACTGCAGAAGGGCCAGCCAATCAGAAACTCGCTTTGCCTTTCCAACAGAGCGGCTGGGATGAGAAAGATTCAAGATATACTGTGTCTTTTCAACGGAATTACGACATAATAGCCCGTAATGAGTTTCTTTACTGCTGCTGCTGTGAAAAAAATCGATCTCCAGTTGGCTTGTGCTGACTGTTTGCTGTAGCTCTATGCTAAATCTAACCAGAAAAATGCTAGAGCACTCCCCTCCCTCAGTCATACAGGGGTGTTGCCCAGCTTACTTGCACATACACGACTTGAGTAAAAAAACACTATCAAACATAACCTAAACACTGGTACACCACAAGCATGAGTCAAAATGGCACCCTTCCATACACTTATAGTGTGTATTTCATCTTTTCAGATGGTACAATGCATGCCATCTGTAAGGAATACCACTGTAATGGCCAAGCCTCCACTTCAAACCCACTGAAGGTCATTCCAGCCTTCCTGTCACGTCTTTTAAAGTATATTCATAACTGCATTCTGACAAACAACCTTGCAGGACACAGTCACCACAAACACTGGGTTTATTCAGTACTGCACTTAAGGAGTGGTGGCATGTCTAACTATAGATCATGTACACAGTTTTTGTGTGAGAAAAAGGCTTCCTGTTTTCAGTTAGGACTACTTTTTTATTTAGGGCTGTCTCCACCCCCAGACCAACCTTGCAATCGTCTAGCAGAGAGAAAGATTTCAAACACTGCCCCCCCCCCCCCCCCCTTCCTGAGTCCACGGCGGCTTGCTAATGGCCAACGCTTTTTTTTTTTTTTTTTCACTCTAGTGGGAAATATACGGTTCTGCTTCCTCAGGCAGTGCCAATGCGAGGGGCCATTGACCGGCAGGTTGCTGGGAGCTGGGCTGCCCGAATGTGTCATCCTCGAATTTACGACTCGATTAAATTCTGTCGTCTCTGCCAAGGGGAGAGGCGCAGGAAGAGATAGAAGAGCAAGCCTTCCTGTACAGGATCCCCATTTACAGGTTTTACACCGGAGGAGTTTTTTTAATCTGAGATTTCTCTCTGTATGAGAAACAAACAAAATTGAGTTTTTAAAATCTGGGCTCTCATAACAAACTAGCCTGTAGACCTCATCGTCAACTTTCAATGTTGAGGGTTGTTTATAGATCTCACTTAAAAGAGACATCACTCACAGCAAGAATAAAGCTCTACTGGTAGGAAAGAACACATGTAAACTTGCAGTTTTCGACTTTTTGACAAGGCAGATGAATGCATTCAAACAGAAAAAAACCATCGTTTTTTCACTTTTAACTTCAGGGATGCTATACATAGAATATAATATGTTTGAAGCCGGTCAGCTAATACTTTTTCACTCTGCAGAATCTGACATAAGAGCTCCTGTAGCTACAGCACCAGAGCAATGTCCAGTGTGCCAGTGCTTGATTTGTCAGGGGACCTGTTCAATGAGGCAGGGGTTGCCCTACCAGTTCAAACCTTCAGTCACTGGGAAATGCTATGGTCTACACACCACCAAATAGGGTTGGGCCAATGGATGATGACATCATCCATCGCCAGTGGCGGACAGACATTACAATGTTGAGCCGGCATCATGATTTAAACCCCACCCCCCCTCCCATCCCCGTCCACACAGCCAGCGGGACGCACCCTGCCACACACACTATAATTCCAGTGTCTCTGCAATAACATAAAAAAATATATTTATTACTTATTTGCAGGGATTTCTCCAGGGATCAACTGATTTTTTCAAGGAATTTTTCAAAGTGTGCCAGCCAGAGAGCGCAAAAATGAAGGATGGGTTTATTCTGATTACAGGCTGAGCATCCCTAATTTGAAAATCCAAAATGCTCCAAAATCGGAAACTTCTTGAGCGCCGACATGACGCAACAAAAAAATTCCACACTTGACCAATGCTTGCTCATACGTCTGCCAGTTCTAACGGCTGCATACGTACGATAGTGACTGTCAGACAATATCCCAGCCAATATCTTCTACATGTTACATGTGTACTTCTACATGCCATGCCAACATATGCCCGACTTATGTCCATTTTGATTTAAAACCAGTCAGTCAGAATGGAATTCAGATGTATGTCGGGGAATGGGTATATATGCTAATATTCCAGAAACCAAAAATACCAAAATCCGAAACACTTCTGGTCCCAGGCATTTCAGATAAGGGATACTTAACTTGTATTATGAGCTCTTTGCTGCCTGATTTAAAGGAAAAACTGCTTATTTAATCACAGTATACTGCCCAGTGAACTTTTAATTTAGGCACAAACATAAAAATTATTTTTAAATCTACCTGGTTTGCTCCTACCTCAGTAAATCAGTGGGCGAGTTTTATCGTCACATCCTGGCTGTTATAATCCGAATTTTCCACACTGCATTTCAAGCGGCCCTAACTTATGCTACATACCTGAATGGACTTCAGCGACTTCAAAAAATGAATTACTTTTTTAATAATAGCAATGAATCAAAATAAAAGAATGCACCCTTTATAGGATAAAACTCGGGATTTCCATTTTACATTCAAAAGAGTTTAATTATCAAAATTTAAACAGTCAGATTTTTCCTGTGCAAAAATGCAAAATGAATTATGCAATTATCTTAAATGAATTATATAAGATCTTACACAAACAAAACAAATTATACAGAACAACAACAAAGTTTCCAACTTTCCAAACTATAAGGAAAGACCAGGTGAGGAGGGGAGGATGGGCCGTGAATGGGCTGAAATGTGCAAAAAAGAGAAATAGTAATAAATTAATACTACTTAATTAATTTTTCTATTTATCAATAGGCTATAAAAAAAGAATATAAAAATGTATAGTGCCTTTATAAGATGACAGCCAAATACACCACAGGTAGAACTGGCATGGTCGAGATTTGATTAAGGCCACAGGAGACAACTTAGCAGTACACACAAATCCTTCGGCTGGGTGCCTTCACTCGGGCTGGGTGCCCAAAAACACCGTCGCTTGCATTCGAATACACATATGGACACCTGCGCACACATACGGAGCCTGGAGTTTCATGGTAGAGCGGCCACAGTCTATCGATTTTCTCATTTGCGCAGAGGGCCAAAAGCTAATTAGCGGAGGTGAGGACGTCCGCTCTACTTGAGTTAACAAGCTGACCTGGCCTCTGAGTGAGGACTGCTCAGCAGATGCTTAGATTTATTCCCGGTGATGTGCCAAAAACCAGGTCCAGCCAGAAATCCCGTCCCAGTCTGACACCGAGCGTGCTCAGTATGCTCCAAACATACCTTTACCCATAAACTTTCCCCAGTTTTATGCTGTGCCTTTGTTAATCCCTGGAGACCCAAAGCTTTCTGATCTTCATGCAACATTTAGCTACTTAATTAGCCAAAGCGATCAGGCTGAAAAACAAATAACCTATTGTTCCAGGTGACAATCTGTTGCTGGTTTAAAGAAATCAATAAAACCCTCTGGACCAAGAACCTCCTAGACACTACTTCTCCTTTAAAGGTACTCTGCTGCAAACCACTATTCAACCGCAGACAGTCCTAATTTTGAATCACTGCTCACTTCCGTTTCACCACTCCATTCCAAGCCACTATTCCAAGAGTACATACAAGGGATGTTCATTACAGATACGCAGCAAGTAGGAGGGTCGGTTGAGGTCAAAATTCTCACCAGGTTCTTGAGGAGTGCCGAAAGCTCCTTGGTGAGAGTGGAGAACTTGACAAAAGCCGTGCCCAGGTCAGGGTTGTCCCGGCTGATGAAATTGCTGCCGAACTTGTCCAGCGCTTGCGCGTAGTTCTCTTCGTTTTGCACATGATCTGTGGAGAGAGGGGAAAAATGCATGAAAGGATTAGAAATGTAGAATGCGATATGCACCTGTTATGGATCTATGTATTTAACACCTGTTTCTTGTGGCTTGGGACTATAGCATCGCCCTCTCATAACCTCAAATCAAACAGCTGCTTACATCGTCTTAACAAAGATACAAACCCACACTGTGTGCAGTGAATACAATCACAATGCATTATGCTGGCTAGTCTTTGATGTTATTCAGTCAGAATTAAAAGAACTCTCAGACAATACACACTGAGAAGCCTCCAGTTCTTATGTAACATGAAGCACAATAGCAATAATAATAGTCAAAAGAGATATTATAATCTCACAACAAAAAGAAGGGAACAAACAAACACAAAGTTAGCATAATAAAAAAAACATCTTACAGCTAAACATGAAAGACAGTAATTTTGTCAGTAAGATCTAGTTTGTGTACATATGACTAAAAACACTTCTTCAATAGTCGCTAAAACAGTCTCTTCAATAAAGCACAGCACAACTACATAAAAGATATTTGTTTTCTACAATTTGTTTGTTATAAAATATTGCATTGTGTGTTGTACAATATAATAAGATGTGTTGTCCATATGTATTATCATTTTAATAGGAATTAGTTTCTACATGGAATTCAACTTCCTCCTCTTTTCCTCAAGAGCTCTTGAAAACTTTTGAGTGTTTTTATCACTTGTCCTCATTTACTGTCATTACTTTGACAAGCAGGTACATTTTAATAAGTATGTAAACACAGGCAAGCAGTGAGCAATTCCTTTGTTTATGTGAGTCTCGTACCTGGTTTTTTACAAACAGAATGTTTTGGTTCAAATTTGTAAATACAGAACGCAAATGCTGTAATCTCTGTAATGCAAGTCAGATTATCGAGTGGTCCAATTTCATTTTAGTCCAGTTTATCCTTAGACTCTATTAATATACAGCTCTAATCTATCGCCAAACAGTGATCCACAGCATCGGTCTGGAAGGTTTTTTCCACTGAATTTCAGGACCAGAGACCTATAATGTCTGTTGGATGTTGGCAATCCATGTTCAACATCTGGAGAGACAGTAGTGCCAGTCTAATCCCTACCCTTGGAAAAGCTTTGCCTTCAAACAAGGCTAAGCAGAGTGAAGGCTTCTGACTGACCATCTGAGATAAAGTCCTCCATATTGAGCCACACACAGTTCAGCAGGGCCCTGGGGGTGAAGGGTTAACCTCATGGTTTTGTTTTTTAATCCTGTTCTACATTAAATCAAATTGCTTTTGGCAAGGTGATGTATTACGCAGTCGGCCAGTGACCGTGTTCACAGAGTCATGAAACGCAGATCAACTGGGCGTTGTTCATCGGACGACAAACTTTGGAAAAAACCAATGCCCTCTTTTGCTGGTGCTCAGTTCTCATATGGGTTTCATTCTCCAACTTTCGCGTGACCCACTCCCTTGGCCGAGTGACATTATTAGGTCATCAGTCCTCTTAAGGGGGGAAAAACACCCAAACATATGAGGGTTTCAATGCCCGTAGTGGCCAGCAGAGGGCTCACTTCCTGCAGCAGGTCCACAACAGAGAAAGGCTTCTGTGGCCCTGTGTGGTGTTCAGGATGCTAATTCAATAACGTTAAGCAAATAATCCCTGAACCGTCACAAAATTAGAAAAGCACAGTGATATTCTAAGCATCTTTAGCGCCTATATATACATGCCACTCCCAGTTCAGTGAACTTCTTGTTTTCGTTAGAGGTGCCTTACGCCTTTAGATCGCTTACATTTTAGATTACAAAAAGAGAAACAAAATGAGATAAAGGTAATGTAAGATGGTTTGAATGACTTGCACAATAGCTTCTGTGATCTGTCTCTGAATTAACTGAAAAATAGCTGATTTAAAAATATTACATTTGGCTAAAATGTCGTTTGATCAACAAAATAATGTACAAAATGGTACAGCCATTTTAAAGAAGTGTAGGCTACTGGAAATGTTTATGTGTATATGTGATATCAGTTGATGATGGCAGTAGTATTCTATCAGAACAATGGGACAGCAGAGCTATAGCTCCCCACTGTTTTGGCTCCAGGGCTGACTTTCACACTTGAATGTGTGTGCATGGGTGTGGACGCTTCGCGCCGCTCCACACAATAACAGATATGACCGCCACATTGTATCACCACAGCCGAGCGCAACAATATGAGAAACAAATGGTCCGCTGTAGCAGCACACAAAAAGAGATAATCCCAGCCCTGAACAACGAGACCGGAGAGGTCCAACCCTCCATTACGTTGGAGGAACGTTCACACAGCAGATAGCACACCCCAGCCCTACAAAACAATACCAGAGTGGACAACCTTCCACAGCCCTGCCCTTTGAGCTGAACTGGTGGACTATGACAAACCACAACATCCCGGCCATACACAAGAATACCAAAGAGGATACAGACGCCACAAGCCCCAACGCCCACTCAGGAAAGCCTATAATCCCTAATAGAACACAGCAAAGTCCATGGCATTGGGCCAAGCCTCTCTCCCCTCCCGCCCCCTGGCCCCTGCTTTAGCGGCCTGCATCCGCACTCCAGTGCTGCATCTATGGCTACATGTTTACACACAGGGGTCATAGGTCGCCGTCAGCATGGGCCTCTTCTCATTCTCCCATTCCCCAGCGGCGACAATGCCGCCACGTGTCTTTGATTTACAAAAACAATTAAAAGGGGAGGAGACACTGACTGGAACTTTCCACCGCCTCCTTCAGGTCAAAGGAGGCAAATCTATCTCTAGCCACACTTAACTTGGAACGCTTGGATTAATACACTGTTAATCACAGTACCAAAGGCTAGGTATCAAGCCAAGAGGAGTTACCCCTCTACGTGACTGGCTCTCTAATGATCTTCTGAAAGTCAAAGACAATACCAGCAGTCCCTATGCCAGTCCCAAACATGCTGTAGTATACAGGATTCTCCTACTATCCACAAGTAATTGAGATCATGCCACAAGGGGTTGTACATATTAAATTGCAAGTTTATTCAAAGCCTTGGAAGTTTTTAAACCTACAAGTACGGCCAGAGTGAGCAGTAATGTACATGTCAACAATGGAGAAATTAACAGAATATTGATACAATAATAATACCAACAAAATTTATCTGAATAATCTGTACAAACAGGCATAGCTAAGTCTCCACGATATCATTTTCTGCTAGAATTGCTTTTCCTTACACAACAAAACTGCATAGAATGTGACCATACACATAGATATTGTGAATTTAGAAATATGATCTCTGTTCTCCAATCCTTAATAATGAATATCGACCACATTCCTCTTAAATTTCTTTAATAGCCTTCAGCATGTGTACTGATTCAGTCCACAGAGCAATTCCTTTGTAATGACTCCCCCTATTTCAATAAACTCAACTCTGCTTCATTTACATCAACGATCAAGTCTTGAGGAAAGAGAACGCTACTGATTGAGGAAAAGCCTCACTGGCCAATGGATTATTCAGATAACTGGCACCATGTTACTGAAGAAAAATAAATGAAAACAGGTTGAGACCAAGGATTAGTTTAAACACAAGACCTCTGTCTCCTCTATTTCAAGCTCACAAGCTGCAAATGGGTCACATACACCAGCATGGATATAATGTATCTGTCACGCATACCAACTGGTTAAGTTAACATGGCCCTACTTCACTTTAACAAGAATTTCTTAGCCTCACAGTGGTATGTCCGACGGCAGCATCTAGTCAGCAACACAAGTGCATGCCTTTCCGTGCTCTAAGCTATTCCAAGATTAGGTTTTCTATGATTACCCTGGGGTTTGTCATCGAAGCGATGGCTCCCCTGAAAATTATTAACTGCATTCTTTCATAAGCAAGAGCACCTTGTACGTGGTGGAGAAAGGCAATTTCTAATTCCTTTTCAAAGCCGTAGGTCAGTTATGCATGGACGTTTATGGTCTTGCCTCGGTTTTATTAAAAACTGAAACAAATGGAAATATTCTCCTATAGAGAATGGAAATCAGCCTGGCTAAAAAAAAAGAAAAAAACACTCTACTGGAACACAGTCTGACACCAGCTGCTACACTGATTTTCTATTATTTCCTGTTCATTATTCCTATTACTTCCTGTTCACTATTCAATCATCAGTAAAATGAAAGCATGTGACAGACGCTTGTATCTAGAGTACCTGACAAGCATATCATGGTAAGGTTAGCTAATGCCATACGCCAACGTATAAAAGGTACAGGAACAAAGATGAAGACATGTCTAAAATACAAGAGCACAAGTAATTATTAGACACTATATTCATACATTTGATGTCTCACTTTTGTGCTTAGGAATATGGTACTTCAAAATGACACAGAACACAAATATAGCTTTCAAACATTCCTGAGAAAAAGCCTGGCCCATCCCTTTGAGCCCTACGCTGCTGCACAGAGAGCTCCCGCTGATCACTGTCAGGTCTGCGCGTTCTCTCTCGCAGGCAAAAGTGCGTCGGTCACCGCGGTGTCATGAAAGTCCGTCAGCACCAGGCGCACCAAGCCCTCTGTGGTTGGGAGCCCTGAGGGAGTGACATGTGACTGCGGTGGGGCCTGCTGCAACGGGAAGGGACAGCGGGGCGCGCCCGGCCAGATCTCCGCCCTCAGCCTGCTCTCCGTCAGACACACGGTATGGGGGTGTCATGCTGGTCATGCTGAAAAAGTGGTCCCCCACACCTCCTTTTGGGTAAAAACCACTAACAAGACTGAACCAGTTCATCTCTGTAAATACAAGTATATAACTGGAAAACACTAGCCCTTATTTAAACTCTCCCAAAAGAAAAATATAGTCTTTGTTTAAGGTTTTATGAATTCATGTCTCATTGAGATTCTTGTGAAGTTAATGTGACATTTTCTGGAAGAGAACCAGCTCTGCTGGAAAAGGAACAGAGAGGGAAGCACCAAATGTAAACCAAGCAAATGGTACTTCCAACCAAGATTCATTTCTTCCTCATCAATTTGAAATTGGTCATTTTGACTCTCAATTTACCACTGTCACACCCTCACCCCATGCAAAGGGACACAGCAGCTGAGAAGCGCGCGCTCCTCCGATGAACTCATTCCCACCCCAGCGCTCATTCGCCACAGCAAAGACCCTGACAATACTGCGAGAGAGCTATGCTAATCAAAGGAGAGGCGTATCTCTCACAGACAACAACTGGCAGCCTGTGGGCGCCAGCCTTAAGAAGGCTTGTTTTGGTTATTGGCAGGCTGAGTACGCCAACAGTAAACTTTTGTTTGGGCTATAGACAGAATTGTGCGATGCTTGCAAAATGGCCGCAACAGCTACTGACAAAAGTTAGGCTCAAAGCTACCGCTATTAGTCCTTTACTGAGATCCTGTATTTGTACGTATGCCAGCCTACCTGAATTGCGCTACTACATAAATTTACATAAATGGACAGTGAGGTCAGTAGAACAGCAAAATATACCACAGACTGGCAGTACCAGCATAGAAGTGTGGTGGCCCTTGTTCTTACCTTGACCCGAGTTGTAGATTGCTTTGACGGATTTCTTCACCTTCTGGAGGGCTGTTCGATCTTGATCCAGAGCCTGAGGAAACAAAGGGAATTGGAAGGGGTGAGAGGTTGTCCCAATTGGGGTCCCAATTTTTCCAAATACAAGCATATGCTTCTTGCGGTTTCATCATTTATTGTCACGTTCACCTGCATTCAATAGCCTATTAATGAACACAGTTAGAGGTCTGGATGGAGTAAAAACCAGATACATATCTGAAACTCCAGGCACAATGTTGGCTTCTGTTGCATTCAAAAGAAATAATAATCTCAAACATTTGTAGCTGGCTGTCCAGCCAGACAAATTTATTACATTTCATCGCAAGAGTTTACAACAGAGTGGAAAAGTGCAATTACTCTCCAGAATCCCAAGTGTGAATCCACCTTAAAGACCAATAAAATGTATATTGCTAATCTGGACATGTACACTACAGCAAACACTGTACTGCAGTCACAAGTCATACCGACATGATACTCATTCTACATACTAGCTATGTCGGATGATGACCTGAAAACAAGCTGACAAAATAGCTGATATGAAGTTACGCTTAAATTTCTAACTCCTGCTTCAATCTTCTGGCTTTCAGGCATGAAGAGCACAATCTTGAACAAAGCATCGACATACTTAAGCACTGAGCCCCTTACAGTCCAGGTACCCAGGAGCACCCAGGTTTGAAAGCATTAGTGCAGGCTATAATAAATCAATGCCTGGGTTTCAAGTTGCAGGGCATATAGGCTGCTGAGTGGGAGTCAAGTAAGAGAGCCAAATCTAGTAATTGCCCCAGTAAAAGAGTGTAATTACACAATTGGATACCACAGTAATGGGAGGACCGCACACTGTTTCTGATCTGATGGGCCCATTATCTTCCTACTCACGGAAAAAAGGAAAGGAAAAAAAAAAAACATTCAAGCTGTCCGCAGTGAAGTACCAGCATGCTCAGGGCTGATGGGTCTCTAAATTCAAAGACAGTGGTGTACAGGTATAGGAATGTGACTTGAACTAAGAAAGAATAAGACCTGTGGAAACACAGCTAAAAACAAACGCGGCGGGGCCCTTTTGGCTGGTCTCTTGGGGCGTAGCTCTGCTAGATTTTGCCCTAGGCCTGACCAAGTTTAGGTGAGGGGTGTTTACGCCACTGTGCCCGAGGCAGAAACGTCTCTTATTGGCAGATGGTCCACAATATGATGCTCAACATTGTTTTATGTTGTTGCCTCTCTGAGTCATACCCTTGCCATCTTTTTATACACTATCAATTTATGTACCGGGCTATTATGCTGGAGCATTGAGGAATTTATTAAAGGCTACAAGAGCGATGCCCCACCTAACATTTATACCAGCACATCTGAGCCCTGTTCCTGAACTACTACACTACATACTTAATGTCAAGAGCAAAAATAGCAGCATCCATTTTAATGTTGTGAAATGATGAGCCAGGATGTTTCTGTCCGCACATGCCTTCCACAAATAAATAGTGCATCAATGAGTGTGTTATTGTGCAACAGAAAGAAAAAAATCATTAAAGAAAGGGCAACCTAGAGTTCCTGTTTGCTAGTAGAAGAGGATGAAGTGAGTCTTAAAGCTATAGCATAATCATTTATCCTATTTCAACATCTTGCCTTTTGAGCTTGCATACAGACAAATACAAAAATAGTGCCTTCATTGCAAATGGAGTAATTATTAGGTACTACTGTTTTGGTGAACCTGCAGTTCCATCTAAACCCCAGTTTTTTGTAAATGTGGCAAAGACACATCAGGCAATATGGTCCTGTGTTATCCTTGCCCCTGCATCTCTGTACATCTCCAGGTAGCCACACCCACAAGGCCCCTGTTGTTCCTATGACAACACAAAACTCAAAATAATTACTCCACATTGCCAGGTGGTCGGTGAGACTCTTGTTCAGTGGCAGTAGGAGGGGTCTCCTTTGAAGCCTGGGGCGAGAGGGCAAAATGGCAGATGTTTCCTGGCCGCGCAGCCGTACCTTTGGCCCTGACCTCAACGACGGTGTCACAGTAACCACCCCGGAGGACCCAATGACCTCTCTAGAACAGAAGAGGCCCCGGTGCAAGGACAGAGGGGTGGGAGTCATCTGGTCAGAAGGCGCCAGCCTGCTGTGTACTGGTGTCCACTGAGAGACAAAGCAGCTTGCCGTAACGACCCTGCTGTCCCTGGTTCCCAGACATCATAGTGTTAAATTGGTCACAGGGCTGGAAATGGACAGTTCTGCACCAAAACCTACCAGCTGAGCACTGATGCAAGCAGTACAGGGAAAGGATTTCCATGCCATAAGTTCAAATTTGGTGGAATTTTCATTCCATTAACTATAATAATCTGACACAAAACAACCACTTAGAAAGAAAGCTGGTTTAAGAACCATGGAAAAAAAACAAACAGAAAATCCCATACGGATTCCAGTCTTGTAGAAAGACCACAAATCAGTTGAAAAAACATTTATCCATTCTTTTTATTTATACTTTCATTTTCATGCCATGATTCAGCAGGCTCTTCTATCAAGAGATTTTACCTGTTGCTTTTGTCAGTTTCGCATTTTTGAGAAAGACCACAGCTAGACAACACGGCCCCGATCTTCCTCACAAGTACACAACGCGCCGGGCCGCACTGCTTCCCATCCTCTCCAAACTTCAAACTCCAGCGTAATTGTGTAATTCTGGCGGCTGACAGCTAATGCACGGGGGAAATCGATGGGAGCGAGGCATCCGCTTTCTGACTGAGCGAGTAACTTATCTCCATCACATCGGCAGTGTTTGCACTCCCACGGTAGCAGCTACTCAGGTCCAGCATGCCGTGCAATGATTCATAGAACAGCTAGGCTGTGAATGAACCCTAAAGACCTGTGAGTGCCAGTAGTGGGCTACTGCCATCGATCAAGATGACCGACACCAAGAAAAACCACAACGGCCATCGGGAACGGGCCATCGGGTGGAACGGAGGAATGTTGTCACATGTCCACAGTTGGGATAGAACAGAGTTACACCCATATGGTAACAAACCTATGTAATTGTCAAACTGACTGAAGGTTGTTCACATTTCCGCTCTTAACTTTAATGGAAAGTATTCACACCAAAATTAGGTTCTGAAACAGGTCCAGATCAATTGAGCACTTGGTAATATACTTGGAACCTGGTGCCATTTCCACTATAATTCTATTCAGATCTAATAACTCCACTCAGAAGCAGCTGTTGATTGCATACAGTAACCAGGCAGCTCAACTGAATAGGTATGAACAAGAACCTTTGTTCAAAATTACAGCTGATTCTATGGAAGCTGGACCTAATCTACAATTCCAGAAAGACATTCCTGAGTTTTACGCCACTCAGTGAGTAATGCTGAGGAAAAGTTTTAAACAGATCAAGAGAATCTTCAACCCACCTTGCAGTTAGAAGGAAACAGTGAAGGTCTTTCAATGACCTGGCAGTGAAAACACCTCTTACCAACTCACATCATGAACACCAACCTGCCAATGTGTGAAGCATTCACCACAATACCTGATAACACTCCTTGTTCTGTCTAACCGTTCTTCTACAGAAACCAGCCCCAAACAATGGCCAGTGACAAGCTGATGACTCTAGTTCAAATCCAGTTCCCTCACATGCTGTGTCACAGGCCTCTGGTCTTGCAGTGTCCCTCTGAAGGGCTGTAAGGAGGGGCTTTGCTTCTCTTACTTTGCAGACCCTGTACACTACTTCAGCCTTGATCATCGTAAGCTATAGGCACATTACAGCTCCTATTGTTTTGGTAAACTGTATTTTTTTACTTGTATTTATGAGACATGATGAAAGTAATATACATTTGCATAACCACCCTGGCCAATGTAAAAAAAAAATGTAATTGAACAATAACAAGATTTTTTAATGCATATATTGTTTTGATTGACCTATTTCTGTATTTTTACAGTTTTGTATATTTTCTCTAATTGTTTTGCAATTTACATAGAAGATTTTGATTTATGCACTATAATACTCAAACAAGTAGATTATTTACCATCTATAAATATATGAGCATGGCTACCAGCAGCAGATGTGTTAATGACTCATACATGATGAATTAAAACCTAATAATATCCCTCCAATGTTTTTTTCTGCATATAGCTGGAAAATAATAATACCTACCTCCCCCGCTGAGGAAACTGCCCTTAACTATGTTTACAATACACTGCACAAAGATAACATGAAAGAATGTTCCTTTAGAAAAAGAAGAACCAACTAGATTCCCCTCGTATATCACTTGTGACCTTTCTAAAGTGCATTTTTGCCTTCCTTCTATTTCACTTATGTCACCAAGCATTAAGTCAGCCAACAATGTGGCTGCAAATGGAGGGCAGAAAGAGAGTAATATTTCAGGTTACTGTCTTGGTCTCTCTCTCATACACTTAAATTAGGTAATGTTTGGCACATGAAAGAGGAACCATTTTGGATGAAAAATATTGAAAAGGGTCCTCAGCACTGACACGTGTACACTGATGTCATATATAAAAGGAACCCTCCCTCCATGAGGTTGTATCTTTAGTAACAGCACTTGAAACATCAGAAATTGCACTTTAAGCATCTGAAATAATACTTAAAATGGCCATAACCTTTGCAGTTGGTAATAGCTTGAGGTTGGCCATGTGGCAGTAGAATAACCATCCATGACTTTGTAAATGGAGGAAAAGGCTACTCTGGAGTCGAGACTGCCCTTCTGCATTAGTCCAGAGATCAGTCACATAAGTGATGGATCCTATCACTACCCAGCCACCCCCTACCCGCCACCTTCTCCCCCAGGCAAAACATTACCTCTCTGTCACTCACCAGCAGCCTCACTTTGAAGTGTAAAAGGAGCACGCTCCATTTCAAGAGTCTCCAGAGTGGTGTTAAACTGATGCTGCCATAATGCCCACCTATACTTTAATTCCAGCCCACCATGTCTCCATTTAACAGAAAAAAAGTTGAAGCGCCCGCCCATGCTTAACAGCAAAAGTGTTTGGATTAGCTGCAGCCTGTGGTGAGAGAGTGAGGGCTGATGGACACCACAATGGAAAGAGCTGCCACTCACCGACTTTTATGAGCAAATCAACACCAAAACTCTGTTACAACTCCAAGCCAGTGAGTCACTGATAGAGTTTAGTGGCCCTACCCATTCTTCGTTTGATGAAACCTCACTCTCCCACCACTATTGTCAGCACACTGCTGGATCCTGTATAGATGTTGCCTCTTCCTCAGCAAAAGGCAACTTCCTGTGACTCAGCAGACCAGATGCTGAGCCACACACACATGTCCGAGGCATACCACATACCAGAAACCAATGTATGGAACTATGGAACTGTTTGTGGGCATGAAGAAAGCTTCTATCCTCGAAATGGTGGTTGTTCTAATTTCTTCATTAAAAACATGTTTTTTTGTGTAAGAGATGAATGTTTTGAGGGGCTTACAGTTGTATACCTTCTAAGAGCCAGTCTTAAAAAAAAAAAAAAAAAACAAAAAAAAAAAAAAAAAAGTGTTCAACATCCGACCCACAATTCAACTCTGTGACAGCCCACAGGCCCATGATCCAGTTCTCTGACCACCACCCTGCATTGGTATGCTCATGCTTGTGTAGTCTATATGGGTATAAAACTCATATCCTTGTTTCCTACTGCATAAAAATTGCCAGGGTTAACAGACTATGTTTACAAATGTGTGAATGAATTAAACAAACACAATTATTTTTCATCTTAGTGGTGTGTAAAATGAAGTTATGAATTTTGAGAAAGACACTGAAGCCCTGATTAATATGACTGGCAGCACAGCCAGTCGCGTGCGGTGAAGGGGAACAGAGTTTACCACAGGGACCTCTCATAATAAAATGTAGGCTTCTCCCTAACCACCATCATTCAATCAAGGCCCATGAAATGGACATGGCCTGCATTAAGTGTTGAATAACAGTAAAAAAAAAAAAAAAGTAAATGAGGGACACACCATGTCACTGTGTTTACCAGTTAATCACTTAATCTCTGATTCGCGCCATTTGCATCATTACCAGATGCAGCTGACTCACTGCTACTGCAATTTAATTCTCCTTGGCTCTGCCTCTAACAACGCAAAAAGAACACAAAACATCCACAGGCAAACCCTCGTTCCTGATCTATGGGACGTCATAGGTCAGCTCGTGGGTTAGCTTGGTTCCAGTGCATTAACAAAAAAAATGCCCTCAAGACCTCCCCTGTCTAGATTTCGCTCTCTTCCTCACATGAACTTCTTTTTTTATTCCCCAATGCAAGAAGGACACGTACATTATCAAAGCTTGCCCTGAAATGGGTTTCCTCGACTGTATGTACAGTATGCGCTGTCGAAATAAAGTAGGACCACAACTATGGGGTTGACTAAATGAGGCTTACACATGCCACAACACATATCAACAAACGTAGCATTTACGGCTGGGAGTGCCACATGGGGGCCATGACTCATTGCTCTCAGGCATATGGCTCCAAGTGATGCCCCCCCCCCCCCAAAATGGGGCAAGGCAAGGCAAGGCCCTCATTCGTCAAGAAACCAGCCACTCCCCAGCTCCAGATCCCCAAGAACGAGCTGGCACTGCACATAACATGAATGTCAAATAACTCCAAAGTGGTTAAAAACTGCGAAATGTGGGGCAGGGAAAGAAACGCAGGGAAGGGCACTCTTTAGGAAAGTCAAAAATTGATTGAGTCTGCATCTGCAGTATAAGGCAATGTTAAAATTAACATGGCCTGGACATGTCTTTTTCCTGTATTTATGTGGTATCTGTCAAAAGCCAACCTTTTTAATTGATAAGAGGCAACAAAGTCAGAATAAAGCAGTTGGGTGATAAACAATAGCTTGAGCTTCCCTGATCGAGAGAGCAAGAAAAATATTATCTCAGCAAAGTGGCATGCTTCCAATCCTCTGTGTGTACAATGCATCAAAATATTTTCCTTTCTCACATATATTTGAATTCGTTACATAATATGACATAGACCAGGGGCTCTAGAGAAATGTATTGGCTACTTCTTTCAAATGAAGACATAATTCTTAATATGAACCATAAATTTTGCTCTGATATACAATTTATGGAGCTATATACCATGTTATTGGACAGATTTGAGGTTCCAGCCATCAGACAGTGATGAGGGCTAGTCAAGCGTTAGTCACTTCACCAAGGTTGGGCATGAAACTCAAAATATCAAGTCAGGTGATTATACAAGAAATATCAAGTCAGGTGATTATTAAAGAAATGAAATACTGTGATACAGAATTAATCAAGGGCAAAAAACAAATAATTCAAACTTTATTTCAGTCATCTGAACAACTTTAACCTTCTTTATTCAGACTTGATAAAATGTCAAAACACCATTTTGTGGCACTCAAAATAAAAGAAGGCAAACTGTTGTGTTGTTAACATGCCAGCTCTTTACCACTGCAACATCATGTTTAAGTGGTACTCTTTGTATCTGGCAAAATGTATTTGATTGGCTGGGAAAATCAAAATGACTGAGTTTTAAACCACAGTCAATACTCTGATGCTACGAATATCTTCTTATGCAAACTAGAGCTTTTCATCTAAACGCTGCAATTTTCCATGCAACTCAATCTGTCTCAGGTGTACATGCAACAAAATAATCTTTATAAATTAATTTGCTAGGATTAAAGAGGGAGAAAAGAATTATTACACACAAGCTACACAAATGGTGCTGGAGTACAGCCACAGAGGATAAATACTGATTAAATTCTGCCAGACCACCATTCAGATCATACCAACCAAGAGATGCCTTTCCTCCAACTTAATAATGTCAAAATAGCACACAGGTTTCTTTTCCTTACACTGTGGATTTTGTAACACTTGTCCAAACTCTGGCTCATCATTTCCCCATCTATCACAAATACTGGACATCATTCTTGCATATTTTTCTTCTCCAGTACTGCATACTTCTACACTGGCAACCTCAACGGTCCACAGAAAAACAGGAAGCAATACTTTTTTCTCCTTGACATGTGAATAATTTTTTACCTTTCTACCCAGGAACTAAAGCACCGATCATCTTACTCTTTTACCATCAGCTACATTAAGAGCAGAGGGACTTTAAGACCACAATACTGTGGTTTGGGGAGCTGGTGAGTGCAGTTACTAAAAGGTGGTCTCCAAGGCCTAGGTTCATTCATAATTCACTCCAGCTATACTGCACCCTACCTACAACTCAAAATGGGTAAATAGTCCCTCGGAATTCTGGCAGGAGGCAAGTTGGAAACAGCTCTGAAATCGATCCCAGGCAGAGCGTCTGCTTTCATCCGCGACAGCCATTTGCTTCGGTCGAAATCTCCAGCCCATGTGTGAACATAGACCTGGGTTCCCGGGTTATCAGTTTACAGCCTTTAACCAAACACAGGGTACTGGTGGGCCTGTTTGTTTTGGCCCAGTCAGAGTGTTGCAGGACATGAAAGGGGGGACCTTGGGGGATGGGGGCAGTAGGGGGTTAGTCTGAGTTAGAGGAGGTCAGGTGAGGGGGGGTGTTAGAGTGCAACAAGATAGTGTGCCTTCGCAGGCCGCAGAAGCCTCTTTCAACCCACACCTGAATTATTGAGTGCAGCCGATCCGGTGTCAATTAAGAGAAGTGAAGTCCTGGATTGAGGACGTTTGTGGTGTACAGCTATGTAAACAGGGGAAAACCTAAGAAAAAAGGGGAAAGCACTCTTCTGTACTGAACTTACATCTCGCTGTGCTCCAAAACGAGCGGCTCTGACCAGAAAGGAGTTAAAACTACGGGCTGTTTCAGGTTTCTGGAAAGCAAATATACAGAGAGCATATGGTAGCGACATAACTCAATGCTCAGTTGGCCATTTGCCATGGCGACTTTGGAATGCGGCTCGCTCTGTTGCCCTGACGTTGGAGAGGCACAAACGGAATATGTGAGCAGGGTTAGCTGCCCTGACATCGCGGAGCATCAGAGGGGCAGAGTGGTGCGGCAGACACCCACTCCCCGAGTTGCACGCAGGCGCGTGATCTTAATCCCCGCCTGTGCTCTCCATCTGGAAGATCGAGCCAAATCGTGCCGTATCTATAGTTACGCCCACAGTTGCTTGTTTGTCGGGCTAGCCGTGTTCTCAAAAACCACTGCAGGGCTTGTTTTACCATCCGGAGCGATTTGCAATACTGAGCGGCAAGGCATAGATGTGGCAGTGATGATGATTTGTTGCAAACGGCTATTTATTGCACAACAAAGTGCAACAATGTCGCCAGTGTTGTCACTCCCAAAGATTCTGCAATAACTCAGCGGGGCTTGTGAGTAGCTCAGAAATAGGCCTCTTGCTTTCATGAGCTAGACCTAGAAAATTTGATAGGCTGTAGGATCTTAAGACCATTTTTGCAGGAGTGAGGACTGGCATTGTTTGCGTTTCCTCAGAGAACCTGTTGCATTCCACCTCTCCAGAACAATGGCTGGCCTAAAACTGGGCTGTGCGTGCTCAGGCACCTGTGAAAGTGGCAGGCTTTGAAAGACCAGCTTGTTTGCGAGAGGAGCCAAAGGGGACAGCACTTGGCATGCATGTGAAGGACCCAGCCACTGTGCTCCATGGCAACACCCCAGTCTGTGACCCAGCCATGCCAAGAATGGCATCAGGGGCCCAGCATCCTCATGAATGCCGCCAGCTAATCCCACAGAATTTGGACTGGGAATCTTCCTTTAACCGAAAAATAATGGAGAAGAGAAGAGGCTTAACAAAAGATATTTCAGACACACATCCCAAAGAAGACGCCGCAAGGCCCTCTGGGACTGCAGAGAGAGAGAGAGAGAATGAGAGAGAGAGGAGAGACAGAGGATTGTTCAGGCACTGTCTTCACTGACTTATTTTTGGTGCATTTCATATCCATGCAAAGAGGGGTGTTAACTGAATTCTCGCTTCTCCGAGTAATCCTCTTTAATACATCTCGCGCTGACAGATATGGGTCGACTTGGAAAGGAAGCAGTGCAAAATCTTTTCATTTTCGAGATGAGAATTCCCCATTGCCACCCCTTCCAATTGAATCTGCGTGGTCCGACAGAAATAGGAGCTGCGTTAAGTTTCCTTACCGGTTTATAGGCGGACAATATCAGTTTTACTGGAGGAGGCTTAAACTTATTTTCATAATGAGCCAGATTAAATCATATTCATTTCCCTCCCCCTTACCTCCTGCACAAGCCCATACCATGACACACGATAAGCTAGTGTCAGACGAAGCCAGGAAACAATAGTTGAACAATGAGTGGATTACCCTGATACGTTTCTCAAACAGTCCTGGGATGCATTTGCATTAGCACAGACTAGCGCTGAACACTGCTATTCACTCCAGCTATTCGCAGAACCCACCGAACCAGCTTCTTTGTAAAACAATCACCTCTATATTAGACCACCTTCCCTCTAGTGAAATATGTTTTAAGCATTATGTGTTGACAATTTTACTGTATATTATGGAAACTGTATGAAAACCACAATACCATTCAGGTATATCTAGTGTCTTTACTGAGCCTAACTGCAAAAGCAGCTTCCAAAACTTCAATGAAAAGAGGAGTGAAAAGGCATATTATTTAACCTTGGGCCTTTTCTGCAAAATGGAGAAGTGAAATCATTGACTCTTTCCGGCCAGCACAGTGATACAGCTTGAGTGCTCGGGTAAAGAAAGCCGACTGTCCTCAAACCACCCCGGTCACACGCGCTCTGACTGTGCATAAATCATCCGAGGCTGTCTGATGTTTCGACAAATTCACCAACAAAATTTTTTTTTGCTGATCTTATATAGTCACAGCCAGCTGCGCCCTCAAAAAGACCCTTCAAAGTCAATTAGGTCTGACAAGTCTTTGGGGCAAACCTCACATACTCCATAACAAATTCTCTCAACTTCAAATTTGACAAACTCTTTGCTATAGCTTGGTAGAAAACTGAAGTTGCTCTCCTAAACCATTCTTTGCTTGCTGTGTTTTTCACTCCAGCTCAATTTTTCAATTCAGGCCCAAGCAGTCAAATGCACACCGTGTGCAATGCAAAGAAAAACCTTGGGATATCCCATGAATATAAATCAGCCTGATTTGGAAAGGAAACAAAAAAAGGGAAAGAAACCACAGCCATGGAAAAAGTGAGAGTCCTGCTGCTGTGCTTGCATTGGCAGCCCTGTTGATATGGCAGCCTCGATAGGAAGTGAGGTCATCAGCCAGCGCAGGCCTTGGACAGAACTGCGTGAGGTTGATGTCAACAGCCCTGTGGTCTGCCATCATTCCCACTTAGCTTCAGTTAGGTTATCTGGGCTAGGCAAGGGCAAATTCTCTGCATACCTTCCTCTTTGCTCCCACAGATGGACCAAACCCTCATTGCTGGGGTCAGGAGAGCCCAGCCACCCAAAGGGCATTCTGGGGACTGTAGTGAAAGTGACTGTCAGTGAGTAAAACCATCATTTGATGATAGCTGATATAGAGGAGCAGGGGAACAAATTGCTGGGTTCTGAGGACAAAAACATCAGGGGCATTTCCTCAATGCAAAACCAGAGGTGGAAATGGAGGTCCTCATAAGACCTGGCTTCTGAATGAATGCTGCATCAGTAGTAAAGCCTTTTTGATGTAGTCTCAACCTAAACTGTATTATGCAGCATAAACAGGTTGCACCATAAGACTTGCCTTACTTAAATCAGCTTTAAACGAATACACTTTTTTACAGGAGCAACAAAAGTAGGGCCTTGTTCAAGTGTTCAAGAGTAACAGTATCACATCAAGTCTCAAATATAATGCTATCCCTTTTTTGATGCAAATTGACTGAGAACCACTGAAAAAGATCCTTCCACAACATGTCACAGGAGAAGCATGATCCCTATCAATGCTTTGAAACAACAGGGAAGTTGGCAAAAGGACAAAGCTTCTCTTTATGCGAGATTTACATTGCAGTCCTTTAACTTTGACATTTTCATTGGTTGACCCACCCCACAGGCACTCAAAGAGGCAAATTACCTGGTGTTCCTGGAGCTGTCGTTTTGTCAACCGTTCAACACATTCTTAGGAGGTCAGGCAATGCACAAAATACTGGCTATTTTTCATGGGGAGGAAGGAAAGACTTGCCTCCATACCTAAGCAGGAAATGACAAAGCAGCATGGAGGGTGGGGAGGGAGGGGGTTTGGGACTTCCTATTTGTAGGATCCATCAGTACAGTTTACCACCTGACAATGAAGCTGTCACTCAAGGTGCAGATGTAAACAGGGAGTGCCTGTGGTTTACACATCAGTGTAGAATGGACCTGTATGACACATGCAAATAGGGTAATGAACAGACACCGGTGTATTCATTTTCCCAATGGAATTCCAAACAAACACACAGAACTAGGGATGGAAATTTCCACTACAGTAGACAAGTCAAACCAGGTGAAGGTGAGGCATATATACACTGACAATGGCTGTGGGATGCCTAATCACAACCGTGAGCCCATCCCCATCATCTGTGCTGTGCTAGAGGGCACAGACAAGCGCACGCGTCCTCCAAAATGCTGCCACCCACCAGGGGGACTGTACATCATGTGCGGCCATTTCAGGAAGACCGGGTTCTGTTTCACAATGAAGCAGACAATACTCGGCCTCCTGAACTGCTCCCTCCCTATGCAATGCAGTGAATCCCACCATGGGTGCTCCAAGCTGCAGATCTTATACGACCCTGGTTTGTTTTTGGACATACCACTGTGCCAATAATGGGTGTGCTAGTTGAGCATGCTAATGATAGCTGCACTCCCTGCTTGCATTTCTGATGTTCTATTTATAATATGTGCATTAAAAGATAAATATTTTGCAATTATTTAACAGCATCATGAATTTTTAGTCCCCAGGGTGACATGTACTGTGCCTAGAACCTGCCTCAATTATTAATACACCTATGACAAGCAGGTTAACAGAAGTTTAGAAAAACTTATCAGCTATCAAATCTATTGCACATGCCAATGTCACTCATGTTTAATCAATAGAAGACTACCCCATGCTGTGCAAATTGCAGTGAAAAAAATATGGGCCAGGCCACACACTGGTTCTATCTGAATATGTTTGAGCCTGAAACTGATTGTGACTACTCTGCCACATTCACATCTACTTTTTGATAACTCTGTAACATTCTTTTCTGCAGAACCTCTGCAGCCCTCTGCATACAGTGTAGTTTAACACCTCAGCCTAATGAGGGTGTGAATTTCGGGGGTTGGGGGCGAATATGATTGCAGTACTGAAGATACAGTGAGCGAGAGTAGATGCTACCACATCACTCTGATGGTGCTGCAGAAGCTTATTGGCCTTCTGACTCAGTACAGCCTGGAAAAAGAACGACCCTGAGAAAATGCATTGCAAATTAATGGGTGGAGGTAACAAAGGTGAGAAGTGGCTCATATCATGCCTAGCTTCTATAACACCCTCATTTTCAACCCTTTC
This sequence comes from Albula goreensis, assembly GCA_022829145.1. NCBI lineage: Eukaryota > Metazoa > Chordata > Actinopteri > Albuliformes > Albulidae > Albula > Albula goreensis. The sequence goes on from CM040743.1 coordinate 33,881,214, forward strand.
AGGCAAGTCAACCTGAAAGCTGAACCATCTCGTGGGAATGCAGGGGACTTATCAGAGAAAACCATGGTTTTTGACAGGTTACAGTAGGGTTAAACAGCAAAGGAGAAAAATCGGCCGCACAGATATCGCCTGAGCAGAGACAGGGGAAGCTGTAGATGTTCTGAGTTGCAGACAGGCCCTCATCGACGAGGGAGATGTTTGGCAGCTGGGCTTCCTGTGACTGAAAGAGTGTGAAAGAATGGGAGACAGACAAAGATAGATAAAACAGATAAAGAGAGATACTGAGTTAAAACTGGAGAGGCGGTGGTGAATCAGTAGATGAGGCACTTGTGCCTGAGTTCTTGGACATGGATCTTGACGATGCTACTCCAGTTGCAGATCCATTGCAAAGTGGGTTCTCCAACTCTAAACCACTAACGTGCTAATAACATCAGAGCTGAGGGGTATGACACACGTGCAATGATGCATCTGATAGGGAAGTGCCTGGGCTGGAAGGAATCTGCACAGACACGGCAGACCTCCCGGGAGACCGAGTAGCCCTGTCGAAGAGCGTTATCCTCAGAGTGGGGCAAGCCTCGGACTTCCTGCTCACAGCCTTATCCCTTGCGCCACACAGACCTGGCATTTCCCTTGGCTGTGTTCCCTGTCACAGGAAACAGGAAGAGACATGCAGTCCTGTCTGCTGTCTGTGAGCACTGAAAAACACAATATAGATGGCAGGCTCAAGAAGCCTCAATCTACCTGACCATATGAACTAATATAAAGCAAGAGGCCCAATGTATTAAGCTCATTCTTTTAAACTCCTTTGCCACTTACTTTCCAACTTTTCAGCTTCTACACTTCCAAATCGCCTCAAGAGACTGGCCCTTCTCCACAATCAAGAGACCATTCAGGCTACAGTCCAGTCCCCAGGGTGATGTCAGAAATATCTTACCATGATCTCACACTGACAAGCTTCTGAACGCCCTGCTACAACATCTAGGGTGGAGTTTTCCATGCAAGGATTTCTGGGATTATCAGAAATGATCCTTCCCTGAACTAATGAGAAACAAATCTTCATTTCCTTGCTATTTTTACCCAAGGTTTCTATTTATAGACTGAACATAACAATATGAAGGCAAAGCCTCACAGAGAAGGTAAGTGTCAGGAAGGTTATTTTGGATTCTGAAACTCGGAAGACAAAAACAGCTCTCAGGGGTGAATGAGTATTTTCTGACCTTGGTACCAAAGCAAACGAAGATTGTTATTTTCCAAGGAAGAGAGCACCTTTAATGGTTTGTAAGTCTGAGTCAGTGTTTCCATCAGGAAACTGATTCCAGAAAAGGATAGGCTTTTTGATTCTCTCAGGGACAAAAAACAAACAAGTAACTGGTATCCTGCTGACCGATGAGGAGCTATTCTTCAAAAACCCCAACCTTTAAGAGAGCTCTGTCCACCATGTGTTTACAAAGATGAGGGGCGGAAAGCGGCAATCAAACAATCACTCCACTGCCTTGCCAAAAATAAAGCGCTTTCGCAAGAAAAAATCCACTCAGAGGGAGACTGATTATGGTGTGTGTGAGCATTACGCTAGTCAGTGTGCATGCCTTTCTACAGTGAGAAAGGAAGACCTACTGTCATTGACAGGAAGCACAAAACATCTCCTGATGACAACCAGCTCTGCACCGAGCCAAGCCAGAATGCTAGTGTCATTTAGCATGTGCATGGAAAAGACAGGAGGAGGTGCATGATGACAAAGAATAAAACACACTAAATCACAATGAGCTACATGCTATAATGACAGGGTCAGCACAACTTTGAATTAGCCCCTTCTGAGGCAAACAAGAGAGGAAGCACTATCATATGGATATGGAGAAGGAGCTAAAGTTCTTAGTTGCCATGATAGAAAATTTCATGGACAGTAGCAAGATTTATCAAAATGGCACTGAGCCCAAAAATACCATCACACTAATATTATACTGATACTCACACAAAAGGAAAAGTCACCTAAATCAGATTCAGTTTAAAGGCATTGAGCATTATAAAAATGTTACACTGTCTAAGATCTGTGCTTTTGATGTTGGGAGAAAGAGAGCGCGCTTGCGGAGTGGAGGTGTGATGTGGCATATCCGTTAGCCCGAGAGTGGCACGTGGCCACTTCCTGTACTGAGAGCAGTGTGGGCTGGCTGTGAGTGTCCCCTGGCAGATACACACAAGCGGTCTGGCCTCAACCCGCCCTGCACAAGCGAATACAAATACATTAACACACACATGATTAAAAAGTTACATACACAAAGACATGCACTGAAAGACGCACACAATCGATGCTCTCACACAGCAAGGGGCCGGCCCTTCGAAAGTGACACTGAATAGAGCCGGACGCCCCGTGAGTTATTGCCTGTTTACTGTGTATCCAAGCAGCCAAGTCCTGACAAACAGCCCAGAATGCTCGCAATTCCACTTCCCTCCTCATTTTTACGAGCAGTGCCGTGCTCGGGCTGTCCAAGGGCCTGATGCGAAAAACAGATGCCCGCGGAGTCAGGTGGGGGCTCCCCTCCGGCCGTGAGGAAACACTGTCTCCACTCCTTTGCCCGCAGGAGCACCCGCAAGTTCTCCATCTGGGCCGGCGCGTTAGGGAAGAGCCGCCGCGGATAGGCAGCCATGTCAGAAGGCTTTACATTATTCATCGCATCAACCCACACCTTTTTCCATGGCTACTTACGTACCCTACGCGTGATAGATCACCCGTTTCTTCAGCAGAGTGTCTACAACACCAGTGCATGCTCCATGTCTCACATGAGGGTAACCAACCTCAGCTATCTGGCTACAAGGCCAGGTTTTGGTTTGCTCATGCTACCAGGGTAAAGCAGGTAAGGCTGTATGAGAGCTGTACGTACAGCCCAGAAACTTCCAGGCACACCAGTATTTATTCAGTGGTCTAATCTCACCTTCACAACTGGCACAAAAAGAGTACACTATCCCATGTAACAGGTCATGTGCAGCTTGGCCATATTAAACTCACAGTTTTATTGCAGGTGAGGTAGCACCTCTCTTCACCATGCTCAGATGTATTTGCTAAGTATTTGCTTACCAGATATGATGAAGAGTGCAATAAAACTGAATTGCAAATAAAACTGGCAGTGCTGGCAGCTACACCAGTTCAGCTTCTGAGGGCAATGGGGCAGTTGGAATAAAAACAACAAACCATCTGAGTGAGTATTAAGTAACTTCAAAATTTCATCTCCCTCCGTAAGTTCTGCAGAAATGTCACCACTCTCCCTTCTTTATTGCTCAATATTCACAAACTGGGAAACAGTAGAGCTCATTTCTCCAGTCAGTTCCCCTTAATGGCAGAAATTAATGATGTGGGGGCTGGTCGCAGTGGACTAGCTGTCTTTTAGAGAGACAGAGTGTATAACCTTTAAGAAGAAACTCAGACCCTGGGGGCCAAAGAGCCACAGTCTGTAATTGCTGCCAACACCTACGGAAACCATTGCTTAAGATTCGGTCCCAGTCCAAGAGTCATTGAGGAGCTTGATCATGGCACATTGCTATTCCACTGTGCTGTTTTCACTACACAACATGGTGCTAACTCTCCATTCTGATGTACACAGATATAAGTGCTACATAGGTACACTGCTGTTGGGTGTGGGATTCTAAACCAAAAGGCAGAGAGAATTCAGCTCCCAAATGGGACAGCTGCTGTCCTGCCCCCTAGTGAGCCTCTCCACAAGAATTTCTGGAGTAAAAATCCAGCTGTACAAACAGGTGATGCATTAAACATAGGCAATGCAATCTGGTCCGGATAAGAATGTCTACTGAGCCTGTTCGTCATGTGCAAATAACCCTCTGCAAAGACAAAAATGCTGTTTTTAAATACCTAAAATGGGTATTAGGGCCTTCTTTACCAGTTTTGAAAAGAGACTGAAGGATTCAGTGTCCTTCATTGCATCACAAGAGAATTCTGGGGTCTTTTGTCGCTAGGGAGCTGGGTTTTTCATTTTAGCGAGCATAAAGATGAAAGGAAAACCATGAAAGCTTTTGCTCAGAGTGGTGGTGGATGTAGTTTTCTTCTTTCCAAACCCTATCCTGTCTTCACCTCCCCCAGGGTTGTCAACTGGTTCAAAGCCATTCTGTAGCCAGATCTCAGGTCAAGTCTTATGTAAAGTACAGCAGACACGGGGATGGGGGACTACTGTGTTTAATCTGGGATGGGTTTTCTGGAAAGGACGTCTGGTCTTTATTTATCTCTAGTTCTGTGAAATAGTGGCAAAATTCACTTTGGAGAAGGGCATTTTGAGCTGGGTGAGGAACTGAAATAAAAGCATTCAGTTAAGAATAATTACACTTCAGGGGAAAAGAATTCTTCAGAATGGTGACATCTGGGTTTGAAAGCTTTGTGAGGGGGTATCGTAACTGTATCCACAAGGGGACCTAACAGGATGGAAACTGGCAACACAGCATCCCCTGTAGCCTGTCTGCTCTGATCTCTTCTCGATAGGCTCTTTCAAAAGGGGTGAGACTGAATGACCGCGTCAGACAACAAGAGCTGTGCTTTCCTGAAGAAGGCCCGACCTCCACAGACGAAGGCCATAAACGAAGCCTGACCCAGCAGTCTTAAAACGCCCTGCACGGACAGTTCTATTCCGACACATCTGTACAGCTGAACACTTGCTCTAACCCCAACCACAATGGGGCATGGTCATTAAAGAGGACATGCTGGCATCCATCACATATGGCCATTCCTTGCTTAAAGTACAGACTGACCAGAAACTGATGCCAGATTACAAGAGACTAGTCACTCAAGGAGAGGCCACAAGCAATAGTTGGGCCTCTTTTTCACCACAAACTGCCACAACAACATCAAGTCAAGACTTTTTCAGTCAACTACCACTTGCATAATGACTGACTTCATTGACAAAAATCAATCTAGCCAAAGAAAAATGAATAAACACAAAGGAGGTAAAAAAAACAATGATAAAAAAACTCACTGTTCTATAGTAATGTTTTAATAAATATCCCATTTATGGTAAGTACGACATGGGTCCTGGGTTTGTGAACAGTGAGGAGAGTGGTCTGTAACCTCCTCACTGAACTTTTGATGGCCATCCTGGAGGAATGTCTGTGCCCTGCCCATTGAATCAGAAGTAAAACACTACTCTTTTACAAAGATTACAGATACTAATTCACAAAATAGCTTCTGGGAAGCAAAGGATGGGTCGTCTAGTTTAGAAGAATTTCTCTGTAATGAGGACAGGGATGAGGGCCGGGACAGGGGCGAGGGAGGGCTGAAGAGTGCAGCAAAGAAATTCGGAGAGGTCTCTCCATAATTGTGGAGACAGCCCATGGCCCGCCCTGGCGGGACACTTCCCTGCACAAATGGCAGCGATGTCACCGACTGACATTCCGAGTTACCCTGCCTCCATGCTTCTGCGTTATTTCCCAGAGGTCACCTCAAGGACACTGCTGGGGAGCAGAGAATATTTTATTTCCTAAAAATTGAAAACCTTTCTTTAAATGACTCTTCATTTTCCAACTTTTCCAAGTCTGACTGAAGGTAGTAGAAACACTAAATTTGCCATTCCTTCTCCTTTGCTCTAGTTGTTTGCTATTGGAACCAAGGTTATATCAACTTCTAATTTCTATTAAATTTCTAACACTTCACAAGTCGACAACGCAGAAAAATCATACCTCTTTCTTGCATGTCATGGGAACCACAAGCGATCCCAGGACTGGAAAACAACTGATCAATGGTTTTAAAAACAACAGCGAACCATGATGAACTGACAAGTTTTAAAAGGCAGTTTAAAAAAATGGACAATGAAAGCAGTTTCAGGAAGCATTGCAGAGGCAGATCAGTCATGTGAAATATTAATGCTTGAGTGCTTCACAGCCATCACACCTATAATTGAGCATCAAGTCAGCAGATCTGTTTCCTTGGCTTACTGTACCAGCAGTTCCTCTTGAAGTCAGCTTTGGAGAGAAAGGGTACTAAACCCTAAATACCAAATCTACCATGCCATTATATTGTGCCACTAATGTACTACTGTGTGGTATCCTGACTAGACACACATAAGAGGAATAAGCACATGAACCTCTTGACTCACAACAGCTTCTTATAGTAGATATAGTCCTACAGTTATATAATTACTCATCCATAATTAAATTCTTTAAAAAATAATATGACTGCTTATCATAATCACTAATCCTATGATGATCCTTGGTCATATTGTTTGATGGGCATAAATAAACAATTTGATTTCACTGATGCTGTTCTGTGCTGTGTGTGTTACAAAAAAGTGAATTTTGTGAAATCTAGAAGCTAGAGATGTCTATATAGCATTTTCTAACAATACAAAGTCTGTGCTGAACATACACACACTTTGCAAATAAGACTTGAATTAGCAACGCTTCTGAAACTATTGTATGGTGCTCTGTGATTCACCTTGCTTTTGTTATTTCCCCAACCCTCTTTCCTTTTTAACTCTGTGCAAGTGTGTTTGAAGTACAATGAATCATCTCTCTTTTCTTGGGGCTGTCTGCCCTCATGTACACTCGGAAATACACAGTGAGCCACAACATAAAAAAAAGCTGGCAAATCATATTTTGTTTGGAGTTTCCTCTTAGGAGAATAGCATTTCATCTGACTGGATATAAGAGCTGGCATTGTGTCTGCATGTGAAACAGTGATGATTGAGACAGACATTAAAGACGCTGTGCAACGCTCTCTGTTTTTCCCAGTTGCTTTAACTGGACCTCCTCTCATTTATCTATTCTCCAATTCAATCGCCTTCACTTTTCACACAGCAGTTTGAGCAGAGTCCTGTGTCATTTTTATTGTTGTATGTGCTTCAGAGGTATATCCCAGAAGATATTGTGTGGCACCTGCAGATCTTTTACCAGAAACACCATAAAATGAGCTAAATCACGACAAGGCATGACAGGAGAAAATACATAAAGGGAGATTGCAAAAAATAAATAAGATAACAAAGGAAACTGGAACAGGAACTTCTGTTGGTACGAATCTTGCTGACTTTCAGAATTACAGTCCTCGTGCCCGTAGGGTGAGGCACTATGGGATCAAACTGTTCAACACGCAAAATTCAAAAGGGAGTCTGAACTCATATGCTTTCTCTCTGCTACAACATGAGTGGGAAGTTATCCTCATATCTCTGAGGCCCCGACAATTAACAGCTTAATCACACAGGAACTCCAGGTGGGCTGATTTCCTGTCCACATTGTGCTCCCAATTAAATAATTAAAAGCAGAGGCTGAGGGCGAACCAGATGAGAATTCAAAACACACAGTGCATTCAATTAAATTTTGCAAAAGAGAGATCAGGAATGACTGCTTCACAGAAATCAGTCCTGAGGGGCTGCGCAGAGGAGTCAGCTGTTAATGTAAAATCATTGGTTTTTCAGATCCTTGACATTTCAGTTATTGAGAAAGTTTAACAGCAAGGTTAAACAGGACAAACTGTGCTGAAGGCAGATTGACCTAATTCAGGCTCTGAAAGCGCTGCAAGGTCCTTTAATTTTAAAATTAAGAACCCCCCCCCCCCCAATATACACAAACACACACACATTTTTTTAATTGGAATGTATTCTTATCCTTCACTGGTTGCTTATATTAAAACTCCAAAAAGACAGTGCTGTCTAAACAATTCACAGAGAGCATAATGGGAGTTGAAGTCCAGAGCAGTCCATTTTGAAGTAAAACTGACAAGCCACGTTGTCTTTTTTTCGATTAATCTCTTTGTATAACTGTTCATGGTAGATTCACTTGCAACTGAAAGCACCCTGTGGGCATCCATGACTGGTACTGCTAATCCCCGAGTTAGTTTAAAACTCATCTACAAGTGCTCTTCTGTCAGGCAGCAGGTAAATTAAAGCATGACTTTATTTCACTATCCACAGAGCCATCAGGAACGTTCACTAAGGCCATAGCTAATGACAGTACCTCAAGCCTTTAAGACTCAGTTATGTGTCAAACTTACTCTGCTTATATCAGTGGGGATGCTGTCACCCACTACAGAAACAGATCAAATGTGAACCTTAAAACCTATCAAAAGCAAAGAACTCAAATATCAGTATCTAAAATTGTGTCACCAGTAGTTTCAGGAAGTAGACCTTGTTTATCTTGTATGTATACGAATGGAAAATTGCTGCCTCAGGAAATAAAGGCCTGATAAATACAGCTAGCACAGCATCCAAGAGAGGAATTCCCATAGTGAAACAAAATGAAATTTGAAATATGCATTTCATGCATTTTGGGCCCGCCTCCCTGACCTCAGGAGGATTGGAGACTGCACTTGGGGAGTTTTGAGGCTTTTGCCGAATTCACAGCCCAGATTTGAGTTTGGATTCTATAATGTACAGCATTCCTGGGATAGCTTTTACAGGCGAGTCTCACATTTCGCCTTTTATAGGGTCCTCAGAGGACATCTGTACAGCAAATGTCTGGCTTTTCAAACCTACACATGGCTGTCCTTGAAGAACCATGTCACAATCGAGCAATGGAAGACACACCACTTAAAATGACCCGAATCTCTTCCTAGCTTTGCACCGGTTGTGCTCTTAAAGTCATGCACAAAAAAACAGCCTTGCTCCCCTTCACTGCAAGAGATCACTGAACAAAAATGTAGGCCATGAAACATTCGATTGATATCTCTACTTGATTTTTCTCCAGTTCCCCAGCTCACATGACCAGCTCATCTATATCCATGAAAAGCTATTCTTTTTCAAACGACAGTCTGAAAAGACAGACGCTCCATCACGTTTAATGATGTTACCAAACCCTGAAGCAGAACAGCACCACAGCAGGGGAATCTCAGCGACTTAGATTTATGACAATTGGCCACTGTTCACCTGTATGGCTCTGAGACAATGCCGCTCTTTAAAAAGAGGCAGCCCGTGCATGTCTTGATACAGTACGAAGACGCGCTCCATCACAGTTTTGGCCGTTTGGAGTGCGAGAGCGACAACAACAGATGCCTGCCTGATTTAAAATGTGAGATTCAGCGGAACTACTGCTGACCATTGTCTGGTCCCCTCATTGCAGGGGATCGTGCAGTCGCCCCCAGGAGCCAGTCACCTTGTGTAAGGCCACAGCTGAGGCTGATGCTGTTGTGGTCTTCTGCCCTGTCACTGCTTCAAAGACATGATCCCGTCAGCGCTACGGCTAATGGCTAATGGAAAACGGAAACACAGACCCAGCGGAGAAGCGACTCTCCTCTGGCCCATGATTTAGGGGAATGCCATTTACCCATGCAACAAGGATGACTGTCCAAAGGGTCTCCATCCATCCCCCTGCATATGCTACCCCCCACCCCAGGGTTTAGCGCCATTTTGTTCTATACTGTTTTCATCTTGCCAGCTACTGCCCACGTCGATCTCTGCCGACACTGTGGTGCAAAGGCAGGGGCCGGGAACATCACAGTTTCAATGAAGAAACACGGTTTTGTTTAACTTATTCATCGTTATTCATCGTTAGCCAAGAAAATCATTGAGCAGTTGATTTCCTCCTCCTTAATTAGCTCCAATTAAAAATGGCCAGGATTTTTTTTTTTCATGTTGTTTTCACTTCAGTGATGATGGTTTCTGTCAGTTTTCAATGCACATACAGTGTAACTGCCCTATTAAAACAAAAACAAACAAGACCTATTTCACAGCACTTTTTACATGCATAATCTTTATACAAAAATGAGTACATACATGAAATATGGTCTCATAGTTTCTACCAAACAAATGAAATCTTTCATGTAAGCATAATACTACTTAAGATGCTTTTATTCATTTTTGAAACAGTAAAATCACTGTTACATTCAAATGTAAGGGTTCTTACATTAATAGCTCCTTAATAATTAAATCTTACATCTTAAATCCCAAAAGGTGCCCAGAACACACACTATATATATATGAGAATATTATGTATTTCAGAAAAGTGACCACAAACTGCGCCTCCATAAAAAGGGTTTTGAGTGCTTTTGAGAGGCCAATGTGTCAGAGATCAATGTTCCTATTTACTGTACCTCTATTCGACACAAATTTCCCATTCCCAGCTACAATGGCAAGAACCCACTGCAGCATTTATCTTTGCTCTTGCAGGCGCTTGTCTTTCTGGTGGATGAATGCCAGAGTTTTGTTGAACGGTCACTTTTTTCGCCATCCAAATTTTTTTCCCCATCTTCCAAGTTCTCTTAACACCTACACATCTGAAATGACATAATCCTTTTACATTTTGGACAGACAATTTTCAGTCGAACAAACGTTTCAGATGTTCTCTAAAGGCAGTTCGACATTATGGCACAAACTGTGAGAAGGCCATCCGAGGACACAGACAGAAACAAAAGCGCAGGTGTGAAGTTTCTTTAACGGCATTTTGTTCCAACCTCAGAACCATCCTACATTCCCCAGCATTCTCCTATTCCGACAACCAGACATAAAACAATAATCTTTTACGAATAATCATGATGCAGTTGTAACATTTTCATTTACATCATTCTGGTATACATCTCCTTTCCAGCAGATGAGGAATGTAGCCAATGGCTTATCAAGAGGGAAATGAGCTGAACAATTCAAGGAAAGGCTAATTTAAGAGACAATAAATATTTTACTCTCTTTTACTGAGAAAAAATAAATCCCATTTTCATAAACCCTTTTAAATCGCTGGGTAAGCAAGAGGAAAGCTTGAATCTCAGTCAAAAAAAGCATAAAAACCAAGTCACTGTTTCTGACTGCCCAAAAAGCCAGCTGAAAAAGTCTAAACATCTAGAAACTGTACTTTCTGTCCATCTGTCTGTCTGCAGTGCACCAAAAGAGAATGTGACTCATCCAACATGGCAAAAAAGCAGACAAAACACTGCAGCAGAATTTTTTAAACAAACACACACAGTACAAATCCTCAGATTTCCCATCTGGCTAAAAAAAAAAAAAAAAAAAAATCAATGGCTAAAGATCAGTTCTGCAAAGAATTAGGTCAACAAAGTAATAAATCACGAACATCAGCACAGGGGGAGGGACACGCACGAGCACGACTGTGTGACCGCGTTGTGGGGAAGGGGGTGGGGGCAGGGCCTGATCACATTTAGAGGCTTCCCTTTCCCATTTGGAGCTAAAAGGAATTAAGCATGTAAATGAAACCGATGAGCAGTCACCCCAAAAGCCTGCTCTTCCGCGGCTTTTTCTGTAATAATCCCGGCCCCCTATGGGCTCCAGGATTTGGGCTGTTCCTTTTTTTTTTTTTTTTTTTTTTTGGGGGGTTTACCGTCTGGAGTGAGAATTGGAAAAACAGCCCACTCCCCACTCACTGCTAATGAACTTCGTCTGCTATCGAGGGCCATTAGCATGCAGGCTTGGGCCTGCTCTGAGCTTTCTCTGCATGGGGGCTTACGCCATGCCCCTGGTAATCCACTGCCCAGCTGAGGGTACAGGACATCTGCCACAGGGGGGTGGGTGAGGGAGCACAACCGTTTTCATGTTATATCTGAATGTGGGTGATACTTGCTGCAACACTGACTGATTGTTAATTTTATATGTTATTTTTCATACAGTCTGCACAGGCATATGGTTCTGAAAGACTTCAGAGGTGGAATTAGTGTTCTACCAAAATCTATGGTAGTTGCTCTGATGAAGTCATGGTATTCCAAATTAACTGAATTTCTCATTTAGCTCTGGTTTGTTTTCATCTGAGTCAGACATAGAGCCTGAGGTGGTGTAGCCTGCATAACAGTCACCGCCTTTTATATTTAAGCTTTTTTATTCACCGGCTTCAATACTTCAGATTCAGAGGAATTTGAACCACTGCTGTGCTGGAATGTAAACATCCTTAGCTGTCATGCCCAATAATGCAATTAAAAGTGATAGGCTCATCCAGTTCTGAGTTAAGTTGAATCCACGGCTAATGAAACTGTACACCTAATTCCAAGGATATTTTGAAATTCTAAAATATGACTTGGAGGAAAAATCATATCACAACAAAGCCAGGAACCCTATTGGAAAGCAATTTTTAAAGTATGCACTAAGCAATCCATTACAATTTATACACGCCTTTTTATCAGCTCTGACAAGTGTAGAATGAAACCAGATTTCTAGCATGCATAATAAATAGATGTATTTTATCAGCTCAGCATCTTAAAAGCCAACTGAAAATGAAAAGATGAAAACTCTGATCGAAGAATCCCTCAGTCATTTCTGCTTTGCAACTATTGCCTTAAAAAATAGTCACAATTACCAGCAGAAGACTTACAATCAACAATAACTTTGAAAAATGAATCAAGTTTGCCCACAAACTAAAAAGTGGCTGCATGATTTTCCATCTTAAACTTCCATACTTTTGGTGCCCCTATGCCAACAAAGACCTGCATGGAAAAAGCTGGCTAGTCAGGATGCCATTTTTGTTTTGTCTCAGACAGTGGTGGTTTGAGACCATTTCAAAAGGAAAGCCATGCTGGAACCAGCAGTTATTTTAAGGGGAACAACTGCATTAAGCATAAATGTTATCTAGATGCAAGTGGGGTCAGGCTTAAGGTTAAGGGGGCCCGCTGAAATTGATCATGACCATGAAAAATAAATTTTGGCCTCCCTTAATAATGGGTTTCTCTGGGATCGATATCGGCCCTGAAAAACAAGAATTGGTTTGCTCCTAATTTGATATGTAGATTAATGAGAGCGCACTTGTTTTTCCACCCGGAATGACTAACATTCTCACAACGCAATGGGGAGCCTGTGAAGGCAATCCCACACAAGTGCAATGCCAGATTTCAACCCATCTGTTCCCAGAAAGAACCCATGTTTGACTGAAGTAGCAAGGACAAAAAACTGTGACCACTCCTACTCTTCATTTATCTCAATTTTCCATCTTGTTCCCCAAAACACGTTGCTGCAACTTTAAGTTTGTCCAATTACCTGAACATCCTATGTTGAATCAGAAGGATTCAGACTCATCTATGCACCTGCTACCTAAAATGCCACATGCCATGACACTATACATCTCATTTACACAGTGAGCACAGGCAGAATACAGGCAACCCAGTTGACCAGAAGATTTGCTTTGTGTGATGAGAAGAATGAAGTCCTGTTCACTAAAGCTCTCCCACCCTGAGTGGAATACAGAGCAATTACACATCATCCATTAGGTCTCCCAGTCACGATGGGTACAGGCAGACAGGATTTGATTAGAGACCACATGGCACATCTCTACACCAAGAAACAGTAATTTAAGCTTGATATACCAGTCAAGAGTCCCTGACCATGCATTTTAACAACACACACACACACACACACACACACACACACACACACACACACACACACACAAAAAAAAAATAATGCACATTCACCTTTAAATAACAATTTTTGGGGCTTAAGGTCAAAGCAATCAATCTAGCAGAGTTAGAAGACCAAGCTAAAACCCAAAAAAAGTTAAGTCACTGGGGCACCAAAAGAACGGAGGGAGATCCAGAGTCCTGTAGTCTTACTGAGACAAGTAGGTTCTGGAGACTAAAGGAGATTTTACAGAAAAACCAATTACATCTCCGAGACCTTTGTTTATTTATGTTTTTTCATACAACTAAGGTTTATTTGATAGAAATGGTGTTCTCTAGATGAGGTAAGCTCATTTGAGCCAACAACAAATACAGCATGGGGTCTGAGAAGAGAGAAGCAAGTTTGATTGTAAGAAGGGGGAACTAGTCATTCGCTGACAGATTTATACCCAATCAATAAGAAAAAAATATCCCACAAGGAAACATTAATCTTCAAATGAAACAACAGGGCATTATACTTGGATGCAAATTAAAGTCAGACTTCTTTTAGAAAAGAATTAAATTTTCTTAGAAACTGAATTTTTAAAAAATCCAATTTCGTAGAAACAGAAAATGATATTTTACCAAGACCATAATGGATTTCACCGACAGACATCATTACCGCTCTGAGTATTGACAAAATTCAGCAGCTACTTTCTCCATAATGAAGGGATATTCAGACTGATGGAGAATGTGATAAATTTAGAAACCGGAAAATGTGCTCAATGGACCCATCGCTCAGAGTAAGATGATACCTTGACCAAAGCCAACACAAACGTGTACAGCAGTCATGCCAATATGCCTTGAGGATTTTGGAGAGCATGCTTGCTCAAAATCAGGCATAGAGTACTTTGAGTGGCATACAATGGAGGCGGGCTGTTCAGAGTAGGGAGAGGTCAAGTGAGGGTGCTCCCCAACCAAAACTGAAATTACAAGAACACACATGCAGGGTATGGTTTTCATTATAGTTCACCTGCTTTAAAAGTTGCAGAATTTTCAGCAGCAAGGCGATGGACAACATTGCATGGCAGTCTCCACACTGTTTTTTGAGGAACAAGGGTTCAACATCAAAGTGAGACATTCTCAAATCCTCAAAGAAGCAAAAAGCACAAATCTGCATATCAAATATTTTTCACTTTTATGAAATTCTACAGAGGCAGACAAACAAACTCTATCCAGACTGACTGAAAAAGTGTGATAATTTGACAGTAAGCTCACTTTTGCAGACATTTAGTCTGGGTTGGGCTTAGTCTGTGAAAGTCCATAAGATGGCAGAGGATAAAATGCAGACGCTGATTATTTAAAGGGAAGTTTCAGTTTGGTAACATCTTATGCTCTCTAGTTTTCTCACCTCTGGTGTCTTATTGAATGTGGAAGAATCTCTTTTATTTTCTGTTATCCCTGTGTTCTGGACAAACCAAATCTTCAACTATTCATTTGGGCCTCCTGTTCACTTCCTTTTCTCTTCCAATCATTCCACAAAACAAACTGGAAAACATACCTAATACATATATTAACCCCATTGACTCAGAACATGATAGCATTCAAGGCTATTCCCTGCTTCATAAGCTGATGACTGCACCAACTCAACACATTAATCTATAGCACCACATTTCTTAACTGTGTCAAATTAAAAATTAAGTCAGGAAAGGGAACACATTTTAAATAGCGTGTTAGCGTGTGTACCTAAGTGCCTGCATAACTTGAGTGAATCCAGGCAACTATGTGCTGCTTCTATGAATAATTTCAGTGTCCATGCTCGGCTCATTACTTGGGTGATCCAACTAATTCTGCAACTTATTGATACAGCTAACTTTTACACTGCAGGAGTAAATCATAAAGCAAAAACACCTTAACCTTGCTGTATCCAATCTGGGAAAAAAGACATCTTGATGGAGAAGTGTTAAACCGTTAATTATGTCCTATTCCAATGTAATATGAAGGATTTTCTGATGAATAATATCTCTCAAAATTGACCAATGTGAGGTAATGAAAAGATGGTTCACATAATACTGTATAATACACTGCCTGTTGTAGTATGATTTTCCATGTTATGAGGGAATGTAAACAAAATATTCTGGTTCCATGGAGTCTGCCAGTTCCATTTTAACCCCATAAAGTCACATTCACAAATAAATGGTCTGAATATATTTTAATGAGCTATTTAATTTGTTTCTTATGTAGATGAACAGAGAAACATAGATTACACTTCAAGAGTGCTGCAAACAACAATTATTTTCATAATTGATTGTTCCATTAAATATTAATTTGAATATATAAGTTTTATACTTTTATAGGGCTTTTCATCCTAAATAACAACCTAAATAAGTGAAGACTTGAGATTGCTGAAATTCTTAATCAATCATAAATTTCTTAATTGATTAACTGAGTAGCCTAATCATTGCAGCCCCAAACCTCTTTATTAACTCCAGTAAAGCTTGCTTGATTCCTTGACACAAATGTCACAGCATTGGGCAAACATTATTTTCATTTCTTTGTATGTTCTTGGGTGTCCCTACAGGTGAGAGTTTCCTCTGAAAATGAGCATCAAATACCTGACCACACATACCTGATCCTTTCCTGACCTCACAGCAGTGCATGTGTTTCCCTCTGTCTGCAATGTCATGCCACGCACTACTGCACTGTAGATCCAGACAGCAAACCACAAAGCTCTCAGGTAAGGTCAGAACCCCAGGGCTACTCTGAATAAAACCTGAAAAACACTGGAATCTTCAAGCACCTGTTCAGGGGTCATTTGAGAGAGGCAAGCCAGCCAGAGTACCCCAACTCTTCAAGTCAATTTTAGAACTTGATCAGAGCACTTTATCAGACTGTTCCTCCACATTGATCACACTGTTTTCACCACTTTCGCGTCTACTGAGTGAAGTAAATAATGTATTTAAGAAAAAGGAATCCCTGCTGCAGTACACAAGCCTATACTACAGGGTGTCTGAGGTTCTGGAAAAGGTATCTAGCACTTACCAATGCTCCCAACAACCCACGGAAGTACTAACACAGCAAAACTGCGTCTTTGCCTTCTCAGATGGCCACAGGCCCTAGTCCCTCCTCAAATTATGCCATCGACGCTGACGGCATTCCTCTGTGGTGCAGCCCCTCCGAAGCGGAGTTCCTTATCCTCTCAACCCACGCCTATCACCCTTTTAATGCAGACATAACAGGATGCCGTAAACAGACAGAAATCCGAGCGCTACTGCCACTGTGGGGGCCCAAGCCAAATCATATTCATCTGACGTCGGGCCAAATGCGAAGATTCCCCAGCATAAATACATGTGGAGATGCAAATGAATCTGCGGACTTAAAGAAACAACCCTGGATGATGGGTGCAGGCAAATTTTGCCGTTTTAATACACCCTGAAGCCTGAAGCTGCTTCATGTGAAATGCATTTATATGGCTGGGACAGCAGAGCAACCACACATCTTCATGCTAGTGCTATATCCTGTTTACCCCTAACTAACGTCAGTTTCTTCTGCTGCCAGGCTGCCAACTTCAGAAAGGAATACATGAATTTACAAAGAAATATAGGTAGGTTCAAAACAATTGTTCTATTTCATATTTCAGTAATTATGCAACACAACAATGTTAAGATAGCGAACAGAGAAGGGAATGGTTTAATTTAACTTTCAGCCAGACTAAACTTTCAAAACCAAATTTCAAAAAAATTTTGAACCAATTTCCTTTCTTTCCGTTAGTAAATAAAGCTTTATGCAAGTGATATCTTTACCTTGAATTGTAATGACTGTTATTGGAGTCAGTAAGGCTCTTATAGTCACCCACGATAAAAGACATGAGTTGCAGATGTATACTACTTAAAGTAGTCACACAAAAAAATTATTCTACAAAATACAAGCTCTGAGCGGCAGAGCAATTAAGAAAAGGAATGTCATTAGGAAGATGGGGAAGAAATCCTGAGCACTGGCTCCAAATGTGAGAAAAATTAAGGTTTTCCTAGTTGGAAAGAAACACAGTGACTGGCACCCCTCTGAAAAGCCTACCATGCATTGGCAGTGCCATCTGGTCCTCATATTTAAGAGAAGGGGAGGGAGGTAACGAGGGAAGGAGCAATCAGAACTGTAAAGCTCTGTGCAGAATGCCTGGTTGGGCCCAAGTGAAGCGCACATTGTCTCTCTCTCTTTGTGTCTCATTGCTTTCTTATTTACATCCCTGGCATCCCCCCCCACCCCACTGACTTTAGTGGTTTTGCAAATTTGTAATTCAATTTATAATGCCGTTGTGGCCGCCAACAAGACAAAGCGAGGCGACCAGTTAATCTCCACACGATTACATCAGACTGACTGTTTCCTTTTTACAGTGTGATAGGACAAGAGGTCAGCTGGAGAAGAAAGAGAAGAGAAAAGTGGCTATTTTCTGCTACAGCAGGGACTCTGGCTAAATTCAGCTCATCCTCCAACAAAGACTGTCACTATCACGAGTGTGAGAGAAACATTCCACCGATATTATGACATCGGGGATCTGGTTCAAAACCTATTTCATTGTCAAAAATTAACAATGCTGGTAAGGAATTACTAAAATGTAGAAAAATAAGAGTTTACAGTAGTTAAAAATGTAATAACATACCTTTTTAATGCTAATTTTTTTTTATTCTTTATTTTACCTAATTTAATTTTAATTGCACATAAAAGTATTCAGGTGCGGAGAAAAAAAAGGCCCTTTCTTGTAATTGCATAACATGCTTAGATAATCCATCATCTGTATTGATTCGGTCTGCTCAAACGGCAGCCCCACTGTTTCAAACTTGTGCCCTGCAAATGCTTCTAAACCCATGGTGAACCCTGAACTTCAAGAGCCCTGGAGAAAAGATGACTCACTGAAATAAATAATGTCATGGACCAGCTAATTTATGTGCCGTCTTAGATGGCGCTATCTCATGTGCAATTAAAATGGCAGGGACCAGCCCCACCAAAATGCAAGGGCAAAACAGACAATAAATTCCATTTATATAAAAAATAAATTTAAATTTCTCTGCCATTGTATTACTGTGATACCGTCTGTTGTGTGTAAGGCATGATTGATGTTTCATTATGTGCTTAACCCTTTTGCTAGTACTATTCTGTGTTTGGTGCTCACTAGGCTCAGGGTTAATGTATTAATCTTTCAGACTATTACTGAGAGTGTGTCCATCTCCATGATTGAAAACAACAATCTCTGCTTATGTTTCCATAAGGAAAAGACTTGGAAATAATGCCTCCTGAGACCACATTAGGATCAGAGAAGCCACATTATGAGATACACAGCTCAGGCAGTGTATCTGAGTATGTGTGGTTCCATTAGAGACGGAGACATCATAGAATAAAAGGCACATTTCTGCAATGCATTTTTGAGGGGTAAAATGCCTCAACTTTGGGTTTTGGGGACTTGGTGCTGGCTGTGAATGCTGGTTCCACATTCAATATCAGGAAAAGGACTCACAGATCATCCTTCAACTGTGGTCATACAATGAGGTCAGAAACATCAAATGAACTGATTGGCTCATCTCTGTTTCACTGATTTAGAGACCACTTAGCAGTGGATTCCTTTGACACTATCATTATCAAAATCTCCAGCATTGAAAAGTGTGGGAGAGTGACTAAAACTAAAAAGTTCCTCTCCTGGGCGGTCTTGAGGGGGTTCACTGACATCCATGGCTCATGGACGTTCACGTTTGAGAGGGAGCTCAGTTAACACACTGCATTCTCTCACACTTGTTTTGTGTCACTCTGATGTCCGCCAAACCAACACTCTCCACACCTCCCTACCAGCACCCCCCACCCCTATGCCTAACACACACAGGCATGGACACAGAGTGCCATACTGCTATGTATTTATGGGGTGTTGATGACATGATAGCGACAGTGGAGAACGATGGTGGGAAAGGGGGGGGGCTGTTTTGATCACTCTATCTTGACGGATGGAGGCATGATCAACGCGAGCAGAAGGTGGAGGGGGGAAAGACCGGCTGGCTTGAGCAGGGAGACAAGTCAGCTGGTATGCGTAGGCTGTGAAAGCGATTTCTATCTGACTCAGTCTGCTTCCACTCACCAATGACTAACGCCACTTGTCCCTGTAGTGAAATAAGAATGAGTCTCCATGCCTGACACAACATGGCAAAAATACATTGAAACACTTATGGAAAATATCTGCACTTTCACTTTTTTTCTGAATAAAACAATCCAATGGTGTCTTCCATTTTTAACAGCCTTTTATAACCAATGAGTCACCTCAACATAATGAAAGTCCCACTGAGATTAACTCAGCTTGACCTCTGACCCTTGGGTAAGCTCCTCCCCTTCACACTCACAGTGGCACAGTTTGACCAGATGTTTCACTGAGAGCCACTGCAGTGAGACCGTATTGGTGGCATCACTCCAGCAGCAGACAACGGGGCCACCATGATGCCAATGGCAGGAACACAGAGAGGCAACAGAACCCTAAAGAACACAGCTGGGTTCATTTCCTCATTTTCCTTTTGTATAATCACCCACCAAAAACCATGAGTTTTTACCTCGGTGGTGAAGCGAAAGGCCAATCGAGATCACAATACATTTGAAGGACATGAATCGGACCAATTGCGTTGCAGTGCATCACAGCACTTCACTTGACAGTTCCACACACCCCAGGACATTCCTACTATGGCCCGACTATTATGGCAGCATCCCGTTCTGACTGCAACAGACAGTCAGGGGCGCGAACAAGCTCTCCAATTCCAATGAGGATATCCCTGCTGTGGGTATGCCTTTTTGGACCACTTTCTATCATGACAATTTACTCTATTATGATGTCAATGATAACTGAAATAATGAAATCCTACTTGTCTGGATATTTCTCACAAAAAATATTATCACTATATCGCCTAATACAATTTTTACTTTGATTTTTGAACATTAGTAGTGGAAAATTTGCGTATCAAGCACTGAAGACAGAAGACAGGGTTATTCTATGTAAATATAAAACAAATGTAGTTACCTGGATGCACCAAAGATTGGTGTCAACCTTTGACATGGCTTGCACTTGGCATACCTGAGTAGTTCCCATGCTTTCTACAGAATCGTTCAAATTAAATCTGTGAGGGCAGTTTTGTTGTTTTGTGAATGGCTGGTGTTGTAACCATTGACCAATGACGTATCTGCTTTGCTAGCCATATCCAATGCTGCATCCCTTGTGACAAAAAACAGCAACTCTCTCCTTTTTACACCTAAAATGGAGTTAAGCAAACATATTTTAACCATTATTCACATCCCCAAAAGCAAGCACTATTGTCAGAGACAGAATGCAAAATATCAGCACACTTTTAGATCACAGATGGTAACCATGACTTGATATCAGTGGATAAGAGTCCACTGGACCAGATCGCCTCAGTGTAATCAGGGAACAGAGCAACCTAACCTCCAGTCAGGAAATCTGAGCGCCCTCAAAAGCACTCTCTTTTGTTCTTGCATTGTCATCACAACACCTGTGAGCTGGCCGCAAGCCTGACGGATGCAGTTATAGCCGAATCGCTGAACCGATACCACTGCGCTGTAAACCAACCCGCATAGCGATCATGGGGTGGGGGAGTGGGGTGGGTGCCAGTGTGGGGGAGGGTGGGTTATGTTAGGTTACTTTACCTCACCAGAGCAGCTCACCTCCAGTTTCTGGGGAGACTACAGCTGTAAAGGTTGCTACAAGCAAATCATGCTCAGGTCTCTCCAGCAACATCTGTATGCTGTTTCTTCACCTGCATCTGATAGAATCTGACTTCTGACTCTGAATTTTCACCTCACTTATATTCACCATTATAATGTACATTTGACTCAGAGCTGCCATTTTGATTTCATTGAGAGAACAAGCGTAACAATGGTATGGTGGTTAGCGTAAAAGCTCTGAATGCCGTGACGCTCTGTGGCAATTACGTTAATACAACAAATGCAGATACATACTGGAACATTTGATTGATTCAGAGATCAATTGACTGACTTCTTTTAAGGTGCTAAGACCTTTCTTCTCTGCAGTGCATTACATTCTTTCCTCCAGGGAATTCACATCCTTGCAAAAACCAATCTGGTAATAGCCACAGAACTCGTGAACACGATCAATATCGGGCACTTCAATGAAAACCGAGGCTGGCTGATTGATTTCTTTCACAAACTGCTCCAAAAAAAGGAGGCTTCACTCTACACAGGAGAGTCAAGCTTTCAACAGCTTTTTAAATCAAGCCATTCCTTGCAGGCAACTTTAAAAAGAAATGCCTGTGCATTGCATAGCATGGCTAATGGCGGTTGACATGGCTAATGGCGGTTGATCTTTCACATGTGACACACTGCTGAAGCCATCTGCAACCAGGTGGACAACGGCCGAGGGCAAAGAATTAATGCCTAAGCCTGGATCATACAGGAAGTCTCTTGTGTGTTTCATAACGTCACCACAACACTGAGAGAAAATGAAGAACCGATGACATAGTGGCTAGGCCTGGACCACAATGGCAGAGCTTGGGCTGTAAAACAATCAAATCACCACCTTGAGAACCCTTCAGAAAACATTAGGGCGCGTGACAGGTTGGTTGGGTAAACACGCAGCTGCAGCTGCTCGGAAACGATCAGGTGTTATGCAGTCAATCCAACGCTGCAGAAACGTATAGGGAATATTCTGTGTCGGCTGGGTAATGGCTGGGCACAGCCTGCGCTCAAACCGGGCCTCAGCACAGCTGCACCACATCTCCTGGGAAGGGTATTAAATCCAGACAGTAATCTCTGTGCATAGGAAGGCTTCTCCACAGCTCACCACCCCTCCCCCACAGTGAAATATTTTACTAACTGTACGCTCTCTGGTGAGAATAACACTATGCTTGTATAGCGCAATATCCAGGGTTTAAACTATAAATTTAAACCCAAACCCTTAGTTGATGCTGAATATATTGTGTGGGTGAGAATGTGTTTATGGGTTTCATTTGGGAAATGTTTGGCTGGGGTAGGGGAACTATTCTACTGTAATTATATGATGAAGATGAGAACTTTTCTCAGGGGAAGTACAGTGCTACTCGGGTCAGCAATCATGATGGTTTGGAACACAATGCTGGATTTGATTGGATTTGATTCCTGCAGCCACTATGGCTGAACGATTAATCAATTTTGAATCGAAATCACGATTTAAAGCAATGCAATTAGCAAATTGCAAAGGTTGCTATTTAGGATGTACATTATGCAGCACATCTGACCCAGGGTTTAAACCTTAGAGTACCTATATAAACATGTAGAGACTGCAACTCCAACAGAAAGTCAATGGAGACAACTTCAGAACCAGGAAGTGTAATTTTGGCCACTAACTGGGCATGCTGAGTTGTTTCCTGAGTCACATGGTTAAAGAAAAAGATGCAAAGTAATGATGTCTTGAACAAGTTACTTGAAAGCCTTCCCCATTGCTAGCTGAGCTGTCCACTCTGCAAGAACATACCTATAACAACTGACAAATTGATTTTTATAGTAAATAAACAAGAATTTGCCTATTCTTGCATTTTTCATGCAATTCATTATGCTACAAACTTTTCAGCAGCAGAGATTAATGCCAAGTTTTTGTCCTTCCATTTGAAATTCATGATTAATTTAAAATACATTATTTCGATACAGTCTACATAAATTTCAATGTTAGAGAATGTCAGACAATGTTTCCAGAAAGGTCCTATTATTTTCTAATTGGAATTATTTTATTTTTTATCATTATCACTTTATTTAACTTAACACAGTCACAGCCTTTGTGATAATTGTTCTATGTTCGATTGTTCAATGTTCCATGCCAATTAAAAAAATGTAATAAATACATGTTGGAGGCAATTCATATTCTAAAGTTCTCATCCTTGCATTTGAATATAGAGCAGTAAATATTTTGATGGTATCTCATGTGGTAGTGCTCCATTACATGTTTTAAATCTATTACACAGTGAATATTGACCTGAAGCTATATATTTTTTTAAATTATATCGCAAATCACATCAATTACAATTTATATTTTACCCAAACCATTCAGACCTGGCAGCCACTCTTCCATTTTATATGAATGACAGTGAATTGGGAGTTCTACTGATTCATCAATGCTTCTTGTGCTGAGTACATCACTGTATTGAGCTCTGAGGGGGCGACACTCTCGTATGTGTCCTGGTAAAGCGCACTGAGGTTTGGCCTTAATTCACAACACCAGCGTAAAACACAAGGACATGACTCTTGTCCTGCTAAAGTGAAGCACAAAGTGTGCTGTTGAGTGGTTTAAAAAAATATGCATGGATGATTCACTGCAATGGAGTCTACGCCTCAGTAACCAGAATCCTCACAAACAAACACTGCTGTCAGGGATGTCCATGTGACACAGTGAACCTCTCTCACCTCTCAGCTATCTTCAATGTAGCCAATGAAACCAGACTGTGATTATTAAAAAAAAAAAAAAAAAAAAAAAAACATTCTCACTACAAAGCTATCAATGCAACGAGCACACATCAGTAAAGGTGCATTGTGGGTAATCTCATGACTCTAGAAAAATCACCTTGAACCAGCACCCAGCCAGCCCCTGGCCTCGCTTGCAGGTGTGCACTGGCCCAAAAACTAGGTTAATCCAGCCTTTTCGCTCACTCTAGCTGCATCTCAAGACAGGCCTTTCTCCCCATTATATAAAAACACACACGTTAGACAATCTGGTTATTTTTAGCAGTCACAAATCTGAAATCTCGGTCATTCATACAATTATTTTACAACCTGAATTTTTGCTCTCAGTAAATCCACAAATACAGCTGTGAATGCAGGCAACTGTTGCCATGCCACATTTGGGGAAAACTGACAATATTAACTGTGGAATCGCACATATTAAATGCAGAATGAGGCACAAGGGAACAAGAGAGAATGTTTAACATGAGCAAATGTTTACATTATAATTATACACTATAATTATATACTGTCATCAAGTACAGAGTTACCAGTTACTTTATAAAGAAATGCCTGTGCATTGCATGAGGCTACATATTACTTTGGTGCATATGTTGAGTGAGGGGATTGAATTGTTTGGCATTAGATGACAAAAAGATGGCACATGTGTTGCACATCAGCATTGAGAAAGAAATCCTCTTAATTTTCCAACAGAATAAAAAATGACTTCTCTGGGCATAAGGCTTTATTTCTGCGAGAGATCAAATGGCATCAATTCTTGCATAGTGCTAAGGCAGCTTAAATCATGAAATGTTTTGCACGAGAAGTACTTTTCTGAGGCCAACAATATATTGTACTTGTGATTATCTAGGCCCTAAATGAGGTTTTCACGAGGACAAGTATGTGCTGACGCAATAGTGTAGTAATCTGAGATGGTACAGAAAGAACAGGACGTGCTGTCGCTGACTGTTCACCAAGCATCGGTAGACTAGGGAAAAGTCTACCAATGCTCCTTTCTGCCTCAAAACTGGTAACCCGCTTTCTTTTTATGTGCAAGGGGGTTTTGCTTTACAGCAGTGAAGCCAAAAATGTCACCTTTCAGTACTTTTGGGAGTGCTGGTACGGATGTAACAAAAAGCCAAAAGATGTTCTCTATGCCGCTGAATAGAGCACAGAGCCCCTTGGGTTTCGCCATTAAAAATGCACTCAGCTCCCATGTATAATTCACCACCACAGCAGACAAAAGAAACTCATTAATTAGAGAAATAATGGAGAGAATGGTGCACTGCTCACTACAAAGAGTGACTGTGCTGGGGGTTTTTTGTGCGCATGAGGCCGCCATGCTTTTAGCGGAGGGAG
This sequence comes from Albula goreensis, assembly GCA_022829145.1. NCBI lineage: Eukaryota > Metazoa > Chordata > Actinopteri > Albuliformes > Albulidae > Albula > Albula goreensis. The sequence continues at coordinate 33,906,256 of CM040743.1, forward strand.
GGCTCTTCAGTGAGTCCCCCGTAGCACACGGCAACAGCAGAGGGCTTCTGCTGCACAAGTCTCCTTGCGTCACACTTCTATCCACAGCTCCTGCTCACAGCAGACATACAGAAAAGTGATCTGGGATCGACCACGTCGCCATGTTACAAATGACACCTGCCATCTTTCTCTTAGGCTTACGTGGCATTTTCGTGCCTAGCAAGTACAGCACAATACAAGTTTTTTTACTACGGCTTTCGTCTTAGTATGAAATGAGGTCTGGGCCAAGGAAAACCTGAGGAGATTCTGGACAGGATGGACCGGAGGTTTTATTTCCAACCCAGTGTTCAGAAAGAGCACAATTAAGATGACACCATGGCAAAACTGAGTAAATGGAAGAGACTACTAAAATGCGGCCATTCCGACCACAAAAGATTTTATGAGCCACTGCACTTTGTGTTCTCAGGTGCCCAGATGTTAAGAGATCTGGGTTTTTAGCTTCCAGTTCTTCTCCTATGCAGTTTGCTCAACATCATAAAAATTGTTCATAAATAACCACAGCAGATCTGGCTGTACAGCAACGGCTGATGAGTGTCTTCCTCCAAAAAAAAAATAAAATGAAAAAACCTGTGGCAGTGACGGGTTTTACAATTCCATATATCTCTACCAAGTGACAATTGGCACATCATACTGAAGCCTTGGTCTTTCTATGCTGGGAGAAAAACTGAGGAAAATGGCTAAAAAGACTGAAAAAATAATCTCATCTGACAAAGCATACACTTCCTCATTTTATGACATGTCAACGTAATTGCAGCAATACCATCCCATCCTGTCACTTTCCAGACGTTGGCATGAGCTTTATCGGATGGGGCATGGGCCAAGGTAGCCTCAGGCCATCAAATCTTTCGATTCCGAGGGGAGGGGTGATTAAGTTGCCCGTTACAGAGCGCTGGCACTCCAGGAAGCACTGATGATCTGCTGTAGTAAACACCCCAGATTCCTGCATCAAACAGGGAGCTATGGCCCAGTGGACCATCAATACCCCAGAATTTATAACCCGATCTAAAGAGGAAGGCCGGGCTGAAGCACACAGACTAAACAATGCATCCATTTTTACAGGTTCAAAGGTGGCCAAAAACATTAGTCCTATTCTCCTAAGCACCGACACACTGCCCTCACATGGCTCTTTGCTATTTTCAACAGACAATAACAAGTGATAATAAATAATCCCTTAACCAACCCATTTACATGCAAAAATTCAGAGAAGCGTTGCTCTGTATCCGACACCGTTATTACTAATTAAGCCCCAAGTTAATATTGCTGACAACGTTTAGAAACTAAAGAGCAACTGTTTTTCAGAGCGGGATCAAAAACAAGTCACATTAAGAGCAATGTGTTGCCCGGTGTGAAACTTCCTCCTCATTAAAAGTGATGGATGCGGGCCGTCAGTCTCTCCCTTCAATCAGGGTTTATGATGCATTAACAAGCCTTGAACAAACAAGCCAGTGCACTTTTTAAAAAATCCACCTCATTAATAAACTGCATTTAATCCCAGAATGCAACATTAGGCCAATTATAGTTTGAAACACAGAGACCTACAGCCCTTTAAGCCACATATTAAAAAATAATTTTAGCAATTCCAACAGCACCGTTGTTTGCTAGTGACTGGCATTTGGATGCCAATCGGCCAGGAGACGGCAGCGCCATTTTAACCTTTCCTGGATACTTTGAATCTGTCCTACAACATAATGAGAGACACGAAAAACCAAGGAGGCAGTGGACTTGCTTTGAAGTCAGTCTACTATTTTTACTGGATTGTGTAAAGTAACCTTTAGTGGGTTGCGGAGGGACCTCATAAAAATGCAGTTGCAAAGTCAGGAATGTCAGGTGGAAGGGGAAAATCAAAGGTGGCATGTGGAAAATCTGTCTAGCATCTGGTCCTGATGTAAACCATTCACATCACCAGCTTGGGATAATTGAAATCTCCCACTGTCCAAATTTCAAGACGAGTGTAAAACCTATTGGGAAGTAAAAATAACAAAATCTAAACTATCCCATTTGACATATTTCTTCCCCACCTAACCAACCGAGGAAAGTCCAAGATGTCAACTGATACACCAACTAATGTAACATACCAAGATACATACATTACCATATATTACGAAAGCATACCAATCTATGACACGGCTACAAATACACAATCAATATCTCAATACATTGATTTCCTAGGTTGATTTTACATAGGCCAAAAAGGGTCCCCATCGGTGCCTACAGAGGGAAGGCCAGCGTGTGCAATCAGTACTCATCACTGTCAAGTATGACATCTGATCTGATATGAACTTAGGTTGAACTGTAACATTAGTGATAATGCAGTCCATTATGCTCACTCACAGACAAAATGGTGATGTGTTAGTTACAATAATTTGTCATGATTCAGCCCAGTCAGGTCAGCTAGCTTACTTCTTCACTTCTCATTGTTAGACTGTGTACAGTAGCTTGCTATATTTGCGAATTACATCACTCTGCATTAGTGGACACAGAATCATGTGTTGTCTGTTAACTGGCTGCCACTCTGACTTTACAAGTTCTTTGCAGTTTTGCTAATCTTCGAGTCAGTCGTTTCCCAAAGTTGGCACAAGTTCGCTTTATATACTGCAGTGACTGTATTATCCCTTCTTCAGCTTACAAAGCCACTATAATATAAATCTGCGTTGAATAGGCTACGCTAATAAGTGACCACAAGAGCGAACCACTGACAGTCAGACTAGCGAACAGCAACAAAATTTCACTTTTTTTTTCTTCTAAATCATTATTTCATTCCTTGGAGGCCGCCAGGAAAATCCCTATGCAGGAAAAAAACCCTATGCCAGAGGCAATGAAGTACCACATGGGCCAGTTCCATCCTCCTATTATCTAGTATCGGATTACAACGATGCCAAATAGGATGACACAAAGGGTAGAGCAAAGATATCCTCCAAAACACTCTATTCAAGTTGTGACCTATTAAGATAATTAAACTCATACCAAGAAATTAAATGAACAGTGACCAATGTATACCCTTTGACCATGATGCACCTGTTCAGTGCCCCAGACTGAACCACAAAGCTACAAGTGCTTCATAAAATATCTTCTGATTTTACTGCCAAGCAACAGCACAAAAACTCACAAACACAAAAGGCGTGGAGTGAATTCACTTTTTTCCATTTTCAAATAAAAGCCCCAATGAATAGGGTTGTAGGGTCACAAAAAATAGATGAATCGCAACAATGAAAAGGAAAGGTTTATAAAAGCAAATGGCCTGCCAAAACAGAGTACAGAGGCCAGACCTGGTCAAAGAACGGATACATCAGAGACCTGTTTAACTTTGGGGAAAATCAGTAAGGAGTATAAGAAGAGACATATCACAAAACATAGGAGATGACCTAAGTCTACATGCGGAAATAATCTAACAGAAACTACTCTGAAGGGAGAGCAAAATGACCTCAGTTTAACTATTTTATATGACCATAGGGTATGCACCATAAGAGTGTCCTGCATCTTAAAAAAGGTATTTGCCTTCTTCACTATTAGATCAAAGTTTCCAAGCTCAGGGTTCCGCCCTTTGTCTGAAAAAAACTTTGCAGTTTTGTGTTACTGGTATAATGGAAGGAATCATGTGATTCTGGGAGAGAATTCCAAAAACAGCTACCGCCGCCTCTCGCACACGGCGGCCTTCCCACATGTGTTTCCAGTTTACGCCGCAGTTTCTAAACTCTTAAACAGAAATCCAGATAGGTGATTCACAACATGAACCCTTCCTCGTTACACTGAGGAAATCAATGTAGCCTAAACCGTGTGCAGAACAAACAAAGCTCTTGTTTCCAAACAGTTGTGCCAATGCCTGAGGTCCTCTTTAGTTTTATGTTCTTCATGCAGAAATAACATAACCATTAAAGGAAAGAGGATGGCATTTAGTGATGGGACACAGCAAGAAAAAGTATGAGATGCAATTGTGCCTGTTATTGAAAGTAGAAAAAAAGGAGGAGCAATGTGCCTGTAAACTGTAAATGTGCTCATGAATAAACATGATATGCAGGAAATTGGGTCATGAGAGCTCTGACTTAATTTACATCCTTGTGCATTTGCAGTAATTCACAAATTAGCGGATGTGGGTCTAACTGTAAATCCTTGTATTCGGAAAACAATGATTATACAACTATGACATGGAGTAGACAGCAATTGTCGGAGGCAATCTGTGTCATTTTAATGAATTACATTTTCCCCAAACACTGTAAATTCAAGGGCAATAATGATTGCTCCCTGGAAAGATATTAGTATTTTCTTAAAATCAGGTACCATATACAGACTAATTGGGGTTTAAAATAAAATTTTAGATCAATAAATAGCTGGAAATGAAACACCTGTTAAGCGTACGGTTAGACGTTACGAACACATATAAAGTACACAGCCAGTTCGAAGCTGACTACAAAATGCTTTGTACTTCCATCTAGTTTTCCATTCAGCAGCTCATTAAAGGGATAAACTGAGACTATGTCTCTTTTCCTCAGTACAGATATCTATACCAAATCTAAATGTCATGATAATCAATGCAGCCAATGCTTATTAATGAACTGCTGCATGCAATCAAATGTATATCAGGATATCTCTGTTCAGTGTCAGGTCAGGTCAAACTAACTAACCCTCTGCACAGCATTCCCCATTAGCAGGGTAAAACAACCATATGACAGCCTGTACGTCAATTTACTTTAAAAATAGTCATTTTTAAGAGACAAAACAAAACATGGGCAGAGCTGTCAATTATACTTTTCGATAACTCATTTTTCAATTTAGTCACAAGAAATAAAACTCTTAAAATACTTTGATATTATATACCATGTCATACCTGTGACTGAAGGTAAACTTCATATTAGAAAATATGAACATCTCTGGACCCTTTCCCTACCTTTAATACTTTAATTACAATAATTAAACTACATGATGAGAAGCCACTCTGGACAAGTTACCGGTTCATAATGAAAAAAAATCTCAATCACCGACAAGATGTGTCTAAATCATTTTAAGATTGTTGAAGTAGTTCACTTACACCTATAGACATCTACCTCTGCGTATGTGCACATACATGAATTTTTTTACGTTTATCCTGCTAAATGAGGTACCGGGTAAAGTTGCTGCCAGGTAACTGGGGAGTTGTGGGCACAGCTGCTTTTTCTGGTCCTAGAGTAAGTAAAAATAAAAATATGTGGGCTACTTTTCATCCTTACTAAGTTGTTCTGGCAGACATACAGTTGAACTCTTTCACGCTTTCATCATTCATCCTTTCTCATTCATAGTTTTCAATAACTGTCCACCAATGGGATAGTGCATCTACTGCATGCAAACGACAGGATTAGTTACACTTGCTGGGAATGCACGGTGTGAGCCAACCCTACACACAGAGACCAGTGCTGTGAAAAGAAATTATCGGAAAAGAAATGAGCTATCGAGCTATGAGCTAATCATGTGCAGGAATGGTGTTCTCCCCTGGAAGAGGCCCTTGTTACGTTGCTGATAAAGCATGCCATTTTTAAGCCCATGGTGAGGGTTCCATCGAACCACACAGAACAAACAAAGAGGAATTTTCTCAGAAGTGGGCTACTAGTGAAATGATGGTTTCGTGTTAAGTCTCATTAGCATCGCTACTGCTAGAAGCCAATGCCTCCAAATTAGTTATCAGAATCTGGTCCAGTAATGTCATAGACCACTGGGTACAGGCCTGACCGAAAAGAAGACAGCAGGACTTGTCTGCCTATATCCTACATTCAGAAACTGTACTCTGCATGCAGAATCGTGAAGTCTCATTGGGAATGCTTGAGCTAATCAGAGGTGCGAGATACGCAAAAGCTACCAATGACCTATATCTTGAAGATGTAGGGGATATCATTCCGGCTTCTCCACTGGGAGGTAAATCTACGAAAGCAGGACACAGCAGTGCGGTAGGTATGCATTTGCTTCATCGAGTAATAACATTGGTCTATTGAAAAATAAAAATGACTTTAAATACAAACACAACACTTTCGTTCCTGTGTGTTAATTGTGTTCTTCTCAAGTAGCATCAATGAGAGGACCCTTTGGGAACATGTGGGTGGATGAGGAATATCAGTGCTGAACAATACTAAAATGCTAATGTATTCTGACAATCAGGCAGTGCTTGTCATCAGGAGTCACTGGTTTTGTGTACCACTGGCCTTAAAATAATCATATGTCCAAAACAAATCCGTAATTCTCAACCAAATCTAGCAGAGCACCTCTTGCGAGCTGACCGCTTCCTTTTCCTCTGACGTTCACGTTTTTACTAAACAAGCACACCCTCTGAAATCGCGTGTGGGGGATGTTGAGTTCAACGGCCTCCAACTGTCCGCTCCAGTTAACTCCACCCTGGAGGATGTAAACCGATGTACCGTGAGCGGGGTTCACACAGGTAGGGGGAAAAAAAAACAGGAGGAAGTGGAAAATACAGAGAAGCACTGCTGCTGCAGAAAGAGACCAACTGTCAGCTACACGGTGTGCAGAGATTTTGCTCCCAATGGGAGATTTTGGCCTCTGCCATGCTCCAGCTAGTAGGTCTCTGTCTTATCTGAGGGTGTTAACAAACTGTTGTCCTATCGAAGCACGGACAGTTCCATCAACTCAAATTTATCTCTGGTATACTGTTTTCTGTTGATACTTCAGCTTTGCAGACTTTCATGAGTTAGATACGGTCTTCTGTGACTGAAGGCCACCCATCACTACTATACTATATCCCATCCATTCCTGGTGACTACTTAAACTTGTCCACAGCCAGTGTTGAGGACTAAGAGTTGTATGTAGTGTAACTGAGACCGGAGGCTTCGTTAGGCACTTTTCGCCATTGAAAAATTAGAAATTTCCAACTTGTGCAACATTCAAGTAATAAGACTCACTTGAACACATATAACCACCTGTGTATTTATGCAAATCACTGACCTCTACGGGATGCCGACAGCACCATGTGGTCGTGCACTAATTGAAGCCGAGTTAGAAAAGACCTCTGGCACAAACTGAACAGGACATGCTAATCAGGACAACCACTGCACCTGAACCCATGAACACTAGCAAGAATCAACAGTTTCCATACAAAGCCAATTATTTTATGGTTTTCTTTCATTGGAAAGGCCTTTTGTGGTAATCCTAAAAACTTCCTTTTATGACATTCAAAATACAATCTCTGCCTGCTAACACACAGCAGTTTCCAATTATTCATACATTTTCATGAAAATGGTCAGGCAACCCTTGACCTAAACAAATTAAAATCTTGTCTAAACCATACAAGACATATGATGGGTTTATCTCAAACACTGATCATTCAAAAGCACATTCCCCAGTTACAGCCGCAAGAGATGACTCCAAAAGTAAGCGACATGACACGGCCAAAGGATGGCCTTATTGAAACAACTAAATACAAATGCAATACCAGGCAACAGTCTATATAAATGATTATAAGGGTTTCAGACTTCTTGTCAGCTCTGCCGATATAACAGCATACCTCAAATGCATCACCTTTGCACAAATTGCAGTTGTACACCCGTTAAAACGGTTCTGCATCGGAAGTTGAAATTTATCTAATAGGAAAGCAAGCAGAAATTGACCTTGCGTGATATTGAACAGTTGAAGTGATCTCATCAGTTTTATCGTATTCCCAGCAAGGGGCGTCCAAGTGTTATAACACATAGGTCCAACTGTTATCAATATCACCTACTGTGAACGAAAGTAAATTATAAAACCGTTATTGTCACCCCTGGCACAACGCCTAACAGATACGGTTACCTGTCAGATATTCCCGAGATAAAAATAGCTGTGACGTGTGATGTGAGCGCACCTCCGGATTTATTTTCCATTTCTGGACGCTTACAAGCAGCTTTTAAACCTAAACTGGTAACCAACCAGTAGAATGTTTATTGTACATTTATTAGCAGTTGTGTATGCCCACCACCTAGAAGATCACACGAAGCAATTACATACATTTGAGGCTGTTGATCATCAGAGTACACAGTGTGTAGTGTACAGACTAGTAGGCGCATCACTACATAGGAGCTGAGCGAATATAACGACAGATGTGAGGATTACATGATTGCATGGACAACTTGCACAATGATTCATGGATGCCAGTAGCCCAATATTATCATGGTTGCATTCAGCAGTTACTGCTTTCCTGTGATCCTACGTCTCCCATACAAGTCCCAGTCGTGCCGAGTAAATATGAGTGGGCCTTACCTCTTCCAGTACATTGACGGTGTTCCGACAGCTCTGCAGGCGGGTGGTAAAGCTGGATGTAGTAGGAGAGTTGTAATCCTCCGTGGTCTCCGAGAGAAACTCGGACACTGAGATCTGATCCGGCATTCTTCAGCACGCGATCGCCAAAAAAAGGATGGAGAATTTTTCAGAAGAACAGAATCATTAAAAACAACTTACGAAGTGAATGCCCTAATGTTTGCCTCCAAACAGACGAGGCAACTAGAGGATAAATAACACGCACGATTATATAATTGAAAATAAAACTAATCCTACAAATTTTCTGAAATGCTTCGGACACGGACTTCTCTGTCCCCTTGATGATGGGGACTATCCACAATCTCTCTCCTTCTATCTTTGCCGTTTCGAAGCTTAATTGTACCCTTCCAAAAAACAATGGTTTAGTTTTGTCCCTTGCTCCCCCGACACAAGCTGTAGGATGGGGTAACAGATGCCCTCATTCCGTTTTCCGGTATTTTAATATTCTGCGGTTACTGTTGTGGCTGTGTTCGAGAAGCAATCCTGTCAATCAAATGTCTACGGTAGATCTAGCGGTGGTTTCAGTCTGTGTGTTTTCAGCGTTTTTTTTCTTTCCTTTCCTTTCCTCAGTTTTCCTCCCTTACGATCTCTGCTTTCTGACACACGCACGCAAACTCTCCCTGCCTTCTCTTTCACCCACCCACCGCCAATCACGGGGATAAACAAGGAAGAACTCTGCGCATGCTTCGGAACACAAACAATAACGCCAGGGCCGCCCCCAATCCGAAATAAACGCACAACCACATGGAGGCAGGTGCAGCATTTAACGTTGTTCAAGAATCAAGTTTAACGGGACCGTTATTATAATTTCAGGGAAACGCCACAATATCTACGGGCAAGGCTGCATCACTGCTCTCAATATAAGGAAAGCATCTGATTCGCGCAGTTCTGTTCCATAACGTAGGACATTTCGGGGCACAACCGTAGAAGATTCCTATGGTTGCCACCCTGAGTGGTTTGTGCATGCTAACCAATCGGATTGTTCGTACTGGGTCATCACTCAGAGACTCAAGGGGGAGGGGTGGGTTTCACTACGGCCAATGTATCTGTTGTAAATCCGTAGTTCATTGGATTACGTTATCCTATGTTATTTTATTTTCTCACAGTAACCCTACATTTCTTGGTCGGCAATCTGACCCGTCTTTATGTAAGACATGCTACAAGTTACTGACAGTACATGTCACCCCCTCTAAGTTAGTACAGTAACTGGATATCGACCTGTCCAGCCAATTTCAGAGCTTAGCTCACGTGTTACTATGTAATGCTTTAAGGAGGCTAGCTCTCCGCATCCAATGGACGGAAATAATTCCAAATGAGGTAGCACAGAACCTCTTACATTTACTTGCATACAGCGTTTAAATAGTTTGGTCAGTAAGCTACAAGCTTTAAGATGTTAAATTACAAAATATACTAGAATCGATTGTTTGGGATTGCATATTCTCGCTCTCATGTAGCAGCTACATAACTGTCCACATAAAGGTAACGGTTTGCAATGAGTTAATAAATTGCTAACCCCACGTGTTTCCACATCTGTAAACTGACGTAGCTAACTTCATTCACCAGTTACTCTCGGCTGTACTAGTAACTTCAATGTTGCAATTGCGCAGCCTACAGGCGGTAAATTGTAGCTCACGAAGACCTTACAGGGGAGATCACCCGTATTAGCAATGTCGGTCGGAAATGAGAATAAGCATTTCTTCAGAAGTTACAGCACAAGCTAAATACATAAACACGGCATTACTGTTTGAAATAATGAGGCCAATTATATCAACATGTGCTGTTTTGACGACACTGTATGTAAACAATTATAAGTAATTAATTATCCAACTGAATGTAATATTTAGATATAGATTTAAAATCGGATAAAACAGCATCCAGACAATGTCTACGCCATACAGTAATGACAGGCATGATAACAGCAAAAAAACATGTAGGATTTATCGAAGGTAATCGACTTACCGGTTCCATAAGGAATCTTTTGACGAAAAACTTGATAAGCGAGAGGCTGATGATCTCATGACTTTATAGTCACCTTAGTAAAATACCCTGAATTAAAGAAAGACAAATCACATGAAAATGTAAAGCAAACTTCAAGTGAACTACAGTGTCAATAACCAGCTATTTCAGTAGGAACAGTTGGCTTGAGAAGCTGTTGCATTAAGTTTAAACATCATTGCTAATTAATGATAACATTTAGGCTAATAAAAACAACAAAATAGTGTGAATAAACAAGTGTACACACTATAACCATATTAGTAAAGTAGCCTGCAAGCTGGATCCAGACAATATCTGGGGTAAATTCACCATTCCGGTGATAACGGTTTTGTGAGGCAAGTAATGTATTCGATCAGACCTCTTTGATTCGATTAAAAAACCATACATTAAGCGGTCCTGTTTCTGCGGCTGTAGCGACCACACATAATCGTTTTAATTATGTACCCAGGCTGAACGTGATGGTTAGGCTACAGCCTATTTTGGAGAGCAACAATAATGTTAGAACAGTGAAATAATAGCCACGCCTAATTTAGTCAGTAACTTACCGAGACTGCTGCAATTTCAACCGCAACCCGCACTTTGTACAGTAAATCGAAATCCCGTGGTTTGTTGAGGAAAGGTAGAATATGTCCAGAAGGCACCATAGTCAGTTCATTTTGTTATGCGTCCTTTAATCCAGCGAGAGCAGATGGAAAGAAAAAATCGCATTCATTTACTGCCAAAAGAGTTAGGAGAAAGAGCAGTGATTTCTCGCCATATGGGTCCCGCGAATAGATCAGCAGTCCCGCACGGACAGGAAGGAAAAAATCTACCATGTGAGCAGGAGGGGAAAAGAGCCAGTTACAATGGACAGGATCTGGGGGGCTAATAGAACAGGAACTGAGGAAACCCAAAACTGCTCAAACAGGAAATCTGAGATATGGGTAAACACTCACTGCAGAACGACGTGTCTTCCCTCGTCCTCATTCTGGCATTTAGCGCAGACAGCGGATTTTTTTTTTTTTTTTCAATTTAGTTACCCCAAGGATACAGGGAAACACATTACATCTTCAGATGTAAAACTGTTAAAACAATAGGGTTTATGAAACAGTAAACGTAAGAGGTTAAACGAATTATTAATTTACAAACTCTGTTCGTCGAGAGGAGCATAAGCGAGGTATCACAAATTTTGCATAAAAACTTAACTTTAATGGCGCCTGTATTTCATCAAGTTGTTCCATGCGTCAATCAGTAAAATTTTCCGCATCTTCCGTTTCCGCTCCTGACCTCTGAGGAGCGGTCCAGAGCCAAGCATAGCAACACTTGCTGCTTCCCCCAACCTAACCAACATCAGTTTGTCAGCAGTGGAACTGACATGTAAGACAACAGGATGGTTAAGGTCCACTAATCATCACTGATATCATATCCCCTTTCTGTAATTGAGAAAAGATTGACAAGAAAGTCAAGTCCCTTATGTTTACTAAATCTGTTTGGTTTCTTTTAGATGCAGTGTTTTAGCAACCTTTCAGCTACTGTTTATTTAGTACTGTTCTTTTGCTATCACTTTTAGCCCAATTTGGAATACCCACTCATATTTGAAGGCCCGTCCTATTGATTTGTTGTGGCAAGCTGAGTAGAAGAGGCTGGCATTCTGGATTGTTTGCCATCCTCGTTTTCTGACTATCTCAGTAGCCCAACAGCTAAGCTGTGCTGGGAGTGCCAAATAGCTGCACCACCAGATACACAGTTGGCAAAGGTACACTGCAGGCACTTGATGGACCAGTGGGAGCACTCTTGCTCAATAAACTTGGCTAAGCAACATTACAGTCATCCAAATCAACCAAATCTTACACCTCCATTGTCTGTGTTGGTTCATGTCTGTGTGTGTTTTGTGTGTGCGTAAAGAGATACCCATCACAATGAAACTTTGCTTAATCATCCATACTTATTTTCAATAAAGTGATTGCTACATTTCTTCAAAATCCTTGAATCTAATACCGTATGTTTAAGGTCACGCTCCAAAAAAAGTTTAATTTGGGGACAGATCACAACTGCATCATAGGAGTCCCATGCTACACTATAGACATGTTCTGCCATCCAGCATCTTCATTTTTGGTTTCTCGTTGTAAATTCTGCTTTGTGTTGGTTGTTATTTTGATGTCCTACTTAGAACAAACTGGATTGTTTGTACTCTAAGGTCTATTTCTTCCTGCTGTCTGAGTTCTCTGTTCAGAATTGCTAATGTTATTTCTAGCTTGTAACACAGTAGTATGATTTGAATGTAAATGAAAACATTTTTCATCGCAGGGCTTCATAATTTTTCACTTGTTATTGAGTTATTCAAAAAAGTCTAACTTAAGTGAAATGTTAGTTTTACATTTTAAGCATATAATAAAGTAAATAAAGTACACTGTAAATTACAGTTGTTATTTTCATCCCAAAATCATCCCTAAGTACCTTGCACCATGAGCCAAATGGACTGTGACCATTTGAGACAGCCCATGCAAACACACTAATGTGACTGAAGGGTAAAGGGGGCAGAGAATCCACTCAGATCTCATTGGCCTTAGTTGGGCTCATTACAACCTCGCTGACACCAGATAATAGCAGACACCTGCCGTGAAAGGAGTCGTTTAGTCCATCAGGATAAGCAATTAAAACCAATGGGGGGAAGGCGGAAGGGTGACATTTCCTGGCACGGCAAGGGGGTAGGGACCCTGCTCATTCTGAACCTGTTGTATCATCACTGCCGCAAAAGAGAAAGTGCCTGCCTTTCACTGCTCTGGGCCAAATTTATCCAGCACATGTGAGGTGAATTCCAAGCACTCTTTAGCATACTCTTCAGCCACAGTGATGTTGCTATGCCTTCTGCTGAGTTGTGTTGACCCCCCTCCCATGGAGGAGGCAGATAGGGTAGCAGCCGACACGTGGCTTTCTCATAGCGTCGCCAGGGTGTTTTGCCGTGACGTTTCTGTGATAGCACGTTATGAGAATGTCACATGCTCGCAGGGCTCATTCTGACGTTTGGGGTTTAAAAGGGACAGGGTTGTGAAGGGGGGTGGGGGGGGGGGGGGGGGGGGGAGTTGAGCTGTCCGTCACTGGAGCGTCTGGCCAAATATTCACATACAGTGTTACGTCCAGCTGCTTTTGCTAGGATTGACCTGAAGTGCCCCATTTGAAGGGATCAGTTCTAAATGGGATATAGTTTCGATTGGAATCTGGGCCTTCTATACCTTGGGGAAGACAAGAGCTGTTGACTGTTCATCCAGGTGCTAAGAAAGGCAGTTTGAAGAGCAAAAAAGAAGAAAAAGAGCTTTGATTTTACACCTAATAGTTTATGGAGCAGAAACAGTATGTGCCTACACAAAATATTTTAATTAACACCTAGTAAACTGAAGCACAGGGTGGAAAAAAAGGATGCACTGATCGGCAGGTGTTTACACCGAACACATTTTACATTTTTTAAATTTTGTCAAGATATCTGCAACAAGTATAAAAATGGTGCCGAGTTACACAATTATTACAGGCATTATATATGTAAGTTGCCATTCTGAATTGTATGTTTTTGTGCAACCAAGGGAAGTAAAATGGAGAAAATCCATGAACAGGAAATATAACACTAAATATTGACCTACATTGAGCATAACATGTGTCCTTAACTTGACCTTGTTGTTAACTATAATGAAACTTTCAAAAATGTAAATAAAATTTGAATCCCCATTTAGCATGCTGGGACAAACTTCTTTATAAATATTATTGCAATTATCTCAGCACTGTTTTGCTTCTTATGAGTTAGCCATTGATTTAAAAAAAAATATTTGAGTGACTATGTTTTGAAAGTGTTTGAAAGTGTTTTTCTTTAGTCTTGTTTTGGTTCAATGGGCAAGTTGCGACTGCAGCATACTTTTTTCAAATGTGTTTTATTATTATTTTTGATCTTGCCAAGGAGATGAGGATCAAATCAGTAAGTGGTATTCAAGAAAGACTGGAGCGCAGTTGTGAGCCAGCTATGGAAATCCTACCTCATAAAAGAGAAATATCCCATACCTGTACTCTGTCCATTATCATTTCCCTATCACTCCACAAACACAGGTAATTGTGTTCACTGACATAGAGTAATGAAAGGCCCCTTGTCATTTTTTTTCTAACTAATAATGTCTTGTGGAATTTAATGTAGCATTTCATTATCTGCCACATGGACAGATTGCTTTCTTGAATAATTACATATTTGGTCACTGTTAAAATTAATTCTAAAACAAATTATGCCTCAAAGTGAGGATTTCCTTTAGGAAATGATTTGTGATTAAGTGAGGTTGGTGAGGGTCACTTTTCTTAGGCTTGATAACAGTGGAGTGGAATTTGGGTCATGGTGAATTCTGGAAGATTCCACTATTGATTTCCTGTCTGCTTCCCCTACAGATGTACTGCTGTGCAGCAGCACTCAATTGATTTCTTTGTATTATTATTATTGGCGAAACGTCTCCTTAATTACCAGAAGGAATGCTTTCCTGGACACATCAAAGCATTCATCTACAGCAGTGGATATTTTCTCTTGATCAAGCTGAGGTCTCATTGGCCAGACAAATGGAAACAGCTGTGTGAGAGATGAAAATCTGAAAAAGCGCTGTATGTATAGAGACATGGTTCAATTACGCTGGTCGAGTCTCAGAGTGTACAGTGTCGTCCTCTCTAGACAGTTGCTCTCTTATTGGCCCCACATATCTCATAACAAGTAGTCACACAGTTGAGGTAAGCCATCCAGAGTCAGGGTGAAGAGATCAATTGTGAGACACAGAGGTGCAGGATATTTTGATGCATGCTGGGATATGTCCATGTGCCACTGAGGTGAAGAAGAATAGTTACCTAACAGTGACAGATATAGAGGCTTTATCTTCTGTATTGTTTGCTTCAAGGCTTTGTGGTGTTAAGAGTAGTATTTTTCACTATGCAGATCTGACATGTGACAGCAGACATATTAAACTAAACCCTTCAACCTAAACCATTCAAGTGCTCTGATGCAGGAATAGTCTTGGTTTGTATTTGGATCGGAGACCTGCGTGGGAACCTAAGCTTTTGTTAGAATAGGTTTTGGTGAACCATTAGGGGGCACTGTATTAAAAACAGAACTCAATTAAAAAGGCAATGTGCTGTAGAAGGCCCTTGCCTTTCAAAGAGACAGTAGCCTGAGGTCCTGACTCACAGTTGACATTAAATGATCCCATGACACTTTTCAAAACGGGGGGGTCAAATTCCCATAACAACTCTATGTTTGCATCTGGCCGCTTAAATAACCCCTAAATCTGATAGGCTATAGCTACTTAAATTGATTCCCTGAGTTGTCAATACAAAAGAAAATTGACCTTTCAGTTGACCTAACCTGGTTAAATAAAGGGTAAACAAAATAAAAAAAAGACCAAAAACCACAGCCATGGACAAATCGTAGTTCACAGGCATGTTTATTTATTTATTTCTGTTCAGCTGAAATCTCTAATGGACTCTGAATATCAAAATAGGAGAGGAGGAATCAATACCGGCTAAAGTGAATGTATTTACCCTGCCGCACCCTCATACAATGCCTCTCAATGTAGACATGTAGCCAAAGGCCTCATGGGACTGGAGTTAACCATGTGATTTGAATTTGCAGAGAGTGCTGTTGTGAAACTGTATGTGGGGCAGTAGACAATTTTTCCATTAGATGTTTGCAAAAATTAAATTATAGCTGTTCTCTGTAGGGCTTGTTATGTGCTAATGACAGGGAAAAGTCTCATAAAAGCAGGAAATTGCTTTGAATTATACAGTGGGTATACATGGAATATGCCAGTATGTTGTACTGTACTGACCTCATGAATGTCATATGTTTATCCTTTGCAAGAGGAAATTGTAAAAAAGTAACATATGTAACTATGTTGTACTTTCAATTTCCAGGAAAAGTTAATTTAACAGTTAAATACACATTAACAATGGGATAGAGAATTGGCTTACTTAATTGTAACTTCATACCTAAGTACATTTGATATCCTGGAATATTGCTATAATTATCTTTTTCACAAATATTTTAACTCCATAACAAGTGATTATTTATATGGTGGTGGCAGAGGGTGTCTCTGGTCTCTGCCAGAGTTTTGGGGAAATGTGATTTAAAATGATCTCTACCAAAACAAAATGTCTACGTTGTTAGTAATCCTTCTGAGTCCGAAAAGTTGATGTTACATATGGTGGTACATTGTTGTGGAAGCTTTAGAATTATAATTCACATACATATAATGTAGCCATTTTGTGGATTTGATTTATACTAACCCAGTATGTTAAGCTTGATTAGGTTTCACATATTAATGCACCATAGAATTTCCATGAGATTAATCAGAGAGAGGCACTTAAAGAAACAATTTTCTTGCATATTGATGAGAGTGCCATCTGCTGGCCAATGTGGGAGCATCAAATACTTACCATTTTATTTTCTCTGTGGATGTACAGTGTCTATCATATGCCATCCTTTTCACTGTAGTGCCTATTTGTGATTTGCAAAAAAGAGATGAAACAAAAACACTGGACCTACATGGAATATAGGCATGAAAGGGACCAGGATACTGGATTATGTTCCCTGGAGTGTTTGCTGCAGGATCTTGGGAGGTTGTTCAAGTGTGGGAATAAACTGAATTCCTGGAGTCCCACATGTGTGCTGGCATTGTTCCATTTGCATGACATGCTTGCAAATGACAAGTTTCACTTTCAGATTCAACACATGCCCAGAAGCTATGAAATGTTTCATTGTGGTGTATGATGTATGGTGTTTCCATTTATGACATAAAATTCATTCTTAGTTTTCTATAAATGTGCATGCCACAGTTTGAGGGTCTAAGTATAACATATTTCTGCCTCTATATGGAGCAAACATTTCTTCTCTTGGCAGAGCTGCAAAATTTATATAGGACATTTGAAAATAGTTTTGGCTGACAGCATCAATGAAAAAAGTCAACAATGTTATTAGTGGTGCAAATCCAGCGTAGAAGATGTCCTCTGAAATAACTGAGAACTACTTTCTACATTTCATACAAAAAGGGTCAAGTGGTGAGCAGCATCTTTTAAAGCTTCTACAGTTTCTAGTGTCACAAATTTCAGCATGTCAATGAAAGTATTAAAATTCTGCTGATGTCAGTCTGGTACTGATTACATTACATTTTATTTTAGGCATATAGCAGAGGCTCGGATGAATAACATTGCAAACTAATAGAGTTTACATTGTACCACTCATTGTCAATTGCAATGGAGGGCACACAGAGTTAATTATGTTCAAATCACAAACCTGTATGTACCCAGATGTCCAGGGGAGGGCGACAGAGAGCAATGTGACTTAGATTAGTGGGATACCCCTTATTTCACTCCTGCTAGCATGAGCCATACTAGCTGTACCACAGCTATAACATGAACTTTTACTTAGTGCAGCACCAAGATATTGTCACAGGGATTCTAATACTTCCTGGTTTCATTTACCTACAGGAGGTGGGGCAGCCGCAGAATACTTCATTAATGTTTGGACTTAGCAATATGAGCTATTTCTTTGTACAATTAAAATACAATGCAACAATTCCTCTCTGGCAAATGGTTGATAAATGATTGCACCCCCTAATGATCAGTAGTTTTGCACAATATAACATTGTTTAAATATTTACTGTGTGTTGTTTATTTCGTATTCACTGCCAAATATTAACTCTTCTCAGGAAACATTACAAATAGTTTTGGCTAACTATACCACTTAAACACAACCAGAACATATGAAAAAATATCAGTACATTAAACTCAGTCTTGAAGGTTAATGCCATGGCAACTATCTTTAATTAAATTATTGTCTTCCTCCTTTGGCTGCTTTTTAAGTTTATGGTATCTAAATGAGATGGGTCCATTTACAGACGTTAAGAGCACATCATGGCTGATTTTCTTTAATCTCCTCATTGCAAAAATAAAATAATTCAAATTTTAAGAAAGTATGTGCACACATTCTGAGCATTAGTGGGTGTATTCATTTATCAACCATTTTCCACAGAGGAATTGTGCCATTGTTTAAGCTTGTATCCAAATCCAGTTCCAGATCAGGACCACTAGAGAACATGCTGTTGCACTCCCACTCAAGGGTCTCAGTGTTCCGCATGCTTTCATCCAATGGTTTAATATCCTTATACTTTTTGCATTAGCATGATAATAGTGTGAAATTTCAGCTTTGGTTGTGTATGTAATGTTTTGATACATTGACAGTGAGCTGCATTTCAACATTACCTCCTTGCATTGATTCACATAAGCCTACAACACACACACATCAAGCATGTTTTATTCTGTATTCCTGAACATTGTCTACAACCATCATGCCATACACAACATGATCAACGTACTAACTTCTAACAAGTTAACTTTACATCAATACAACTATTTTCATTTAAACTGTTATTTTCTAGTTCCTCATAAAACTGAATTACTTTATCTTCCTCTGTTTTTTAAATGGGCATTTAATATTGAGAACTAATTGAGAAAACAAGGTTGAAGACAGGTTCCTTAATGACAACAAAATTATACCTGACTGAATATACATACATGGTATACCACTTGTTGGAACAGGACTGTGGAAAAAGATGATGTAGGCAGATGCTTATTCTGATACTGTATAGGTGAAGCAACACCACTGTAACGTGTTAACTGAAAATGAGACTCTATCAGCCAGAATGGTCCAGTCCTGGTCCCAGATGTTGCAAGAGTAATCTTATTCAAAGAAAGCAGACTGACAAAATACGCACCGGCATGCTAGGATATGGCTGTGTCACAGCACCAGATGGCGCTAACACTGGCATTAAAACCGTCATTTCTAACATACATTACCTATTCCTATGAGGACATCAGCTGATTCGAGATTTGAAAGAAATCCTTGCAAATTGTTTTTGTGTGTGTGGTGAGAAACATGGCAGGGAGAAGATACACTCAGTTAATTTAAATGTTTTTTTCCTATGATTCCATATTTCCAGATTCTGTAATGAAAGATGCTTAGGGATGAAGGCAAAGAAATCCTCCTGTTTCATCTCAGGAGTACATAATTTATCTGTTTGCATTCCCCTTGCATGTTTTGTATTAATGGCAGAAGGTTCATGCAGCAGGTTGATGGAGCTTGGTCAGATGTCCATGGCAGTTTTTCAGTTAATCAATGCGTGTCAAATGCAGCTGACTGCTTGCTTGCAATGTCTCAGCAAGATGGATGACACCTTTCGTTTCAAATACATCTCTCTTTTTTTACAGCGATGCCATGCAGAATTTTGAGTGTTTTCCATGCAGTATATAACTATCTTGAATCTCTTGCAATACCATTTCCCATTAGGGATCGTAGAACATATAATTTAATATAAGTACTATATGACCGTGCTCCATTCAAAAAAAGTGATTTGAGTTAAACAACCGTAGCGGTCACTGTACTTCGCTTTTTAGATGAGACTTAGCAATTAAAATACTCACATAAACCTCTCAATACTCGTGAAATGCCAGTTTTTGTGGCAAAGGAGGGAGTGCATGACAGTATCTATTCATCATTATTGTGGGTTTAAATCCCAGGCTAAATAGTAACATTTTGTATTCTCTATCTCTCAAGTTGGTAAATGTTTACAAGTGGGATGGGAATCTTGCATTTGGCAGACTGTGTTAGTAAGAAAAACAAATAAAACAGCAAGACAGTTTCCAATAGAAAATGAAATAAAAACACAATAAAAACACAGATTCACTTTAACAGGGTTGTTATGCTTTCCTAGGAGTTAAAAATTGGTCACGATCACTCAGTATATTGATCTTAAATTTCCCTTGACGATGCAACAATGAAGCGCTTGTAAATGTGTTCATGTTTTTAACGGCCTGGCTAGTGCTGTGAGCGATCACACCTTGGGTCCGGTCAGGTGTATGAGTCAATACATTCAATCAACTACGTCTCCCAGAGACCAATCGTACGCAGAATGAGTCACATCCGGTCCGACTCTCAGTCAGGAAGTGTGAAGTGGAGCGGGGTGAGAATTATTTGCCATGCAGTCCAAAATATTATCAGTAAGTTATTATAAATTTTATGTAACTGTTTGGTAATGAACTGTAATTGCTGTGTTCAATTACATGCCAAGCTGTTATGGATACATTGTTGAGTGAGTCTTGATTACTTTTCATTGCGCTTGAAACATCTTGCTGGCTAGGTAGCTCTAGCTCACGTTAGCTGTCGCTGGTTAGCTTGCTATTTTGGGGGCATATGGGAGTTGTTTAAGGTTTTTATAAACATTTACCGCTTGTTATAGGAAACCTTGATTAACTTTTCGAGGCTATATCGACAGCCAGGTTTGTCATTGGGCTTCCGTTTCGCGAGTAATGTCTGTTTATATGTTCAGATAAATTACCTAGCTCTTCCTTCGTTGTACTGGAGCTTGCTAGCAAGCTAATATGCAACGAACGACTCGTCCCCCGGTTCGATTGGCGACTGTTCAAAGAGATCATGAGCTGTGTTGATTACAAAAAGGCCTCTGGAAAAAAATTGTTTATTTTTTTTACATTGTTCCCAAATTACTTGCCAACCGAACCTACTTAATTTAAAACCTAATTTAAAAAAGGAAGGTGTTCTGATGTGAAGAGTTGTTTTGAATTCAGTTTGTGCTCCATAGCCAGTCGCACATCAGACGAAGAGATTGTTTGAACTTATTTGTTTCCATTCATTCATGTAGCTCCAGCTGCACCTTGCAGTTTTATTCAAGTTAACAAGTCAGTTAAGTAGTTAATTTAACACCATAGGCAGTTAGCGTACCCGAGTACTTACAACTATTGAAAACTATCGTTGGTTTACTTGAGAATAGAGAAACTTTGTTACTCCTTAGTATGCAAAAGACCGGGGAGCTTGGCTGTGTGTGTGCTTTGTAACTCTAACAAAAACAAAAGCATACAGTAGCTTCAACAAGGAAATCGGGAAAAAGTTGTTTGACAACTACCTATATTTGTTATTGCGCTTGCGGGGCTATAAAGGCTTCTTGACAGTTGGCCGTTGTTTACTTTAGCTGGTCTTACAGACTCATGTAGCAGTTCAGTTGTGAAAAATATTCTGAAGTTTTAAATAGTGCAATAACCGAATCTACAAAACGGAAACTTGCACAAATGCAAAAAAAAAAAAATCATTTTCCTCCGTTCCCAGGGACCCTCCGCACAAAGGTTGTGGCAGATCTTTGCATGACTGGAGAAGATTAACTCGAAAGAATTTCTGCTGACCTAGATCCACGTCTGAAAAAGCCCGTTTCCCCTTGCAGCATTCTGAGAGGAAACAAAGAGCGCACTGCACTTCATGGGGTGAATGTGGCTTTGGGCACCATAGGTTACCAAAGGCCCCCCGACCTGTCAGCCATCCTGCACCTTCACTCAGCTCTCTGGTGTTCTACAGCAGTAAATCTAACATGAAGCCAGTTATTATTCAAACAACACTCCCACAACGAAAGCTTAATTGTATTTCACATCCAGTCGACATGTCAGAAGGAATTCTGCAAGGTCTTGGTGAACCTTGTGAATTTAGAAGTATATATTTAGTAAGTATGCAGTGTCAGGTGGATGCATTGACTTCCTGTTATGTAATCCATTCACAAATGATTGAATTACATCATCATAACTCTCCCTGAAGTAATATGGAAATTCCCTCTGGGTATCCAGCCGATACCATCACATTTGCATAAAAAATATGGTTTTTAAAGGGAATACTCAGTGTGATTTCTCACACAAGAAGATTGTTCAGAAAATGGCATTCGTTATTTGGTGGGGATCCATGATAGTTAAATTGGACCTTGAGGAAAAAGAGTCCTTGGATAAACTCAGTGTAAGAATATTATATAAAGCCAGTGACCTAACCAGACTGTTCCATACTGTAAATACTTTGTATGTCCACGGGAATGCTTTCTGTGTGTTCAGCCTCATTTTTCCTCAAAGAGATCAGGTGTGTTTTGTAAGCTGGAGAGAATCCTCTGTCATATAAAAAAAGACCATGTTGATTTTCACCTTAAACTTTAAGCCGGATGTTTAATTGCACCCGAAACTTTAAAGAAGGCTAATATTAGGGTATTAGGGCCTTCAGAATGATAATCCAGCGTTGAGCCCGTGTGGAGGAATCCCGAGCAGCGAAGCTGGCAGACAACTAGGACCACCTCAGCTAAGCCGGCAGCAGTGGCAGAGCTAGTGAAACTGCTGCGGGCGAAGCTTGGGGAAACCGCTGTGGGCGGTGTGCTGCAGCCTGCGACGTGCGGCTCGTTTTCATACGGTATGTTTCCACAAGGGGATTTTAAGGTCCTTTCAGTTGAGTCTGTGGAAAAGAAAATGTGAAGAAAAGGGGTTAAGCTGTTGTTTGTGGCAACATTGTGGACCTTGGCACCTGTTGGGGCCCTGTTTCCTGTAAAAGGGGCCTCCTTTTCCCCTAGATGTTGCTTCTTTGAGGGCTATTTAAAAAGCCTCCAGCCTCCCTTTGTTCTCCTGTGGGAGAGCTAGCATACATGGTCACTGCTTTAAGTTTTTTATGTTTCTTGATGAAATTTCAGCAAGTTATAACATAGATACACTTTTTGTCTGTTTAGCATTGCCTTCTTATCAATGAATAGTGGAGCCTATTTTTCGCTTCACCAGATATAGACTCATAATGTTATCTAAGATGCCCTTATCACCAATTGTTGGACTGGAAGTTGAATAAGCGTTGCTAGTCTGAGTTGCGTAGTCAGGGAAACAAAGTAGGCTATACTCTCTGGCTGCCATGATCCCAGACATTATCCAGTTCAATTAAAATGGAACATTTCACTGAAGAAATTGCCTTGAGCAGCCTTCAAAATGACATATTGCGGTTTGTTAAGAACTGCAGTTCATACAAGCTCTCAGAATGAACAGACTGCAGTGCCAAAATGCAACTGAAATGCAAATATAAAAATATTGACAAATTAAACTTACAGTAACTGTGAACTTTTCACAGTACAGCTTTTGTGGTCTCCCAGCAAGTAGAAAAAGGAATGTTAACAAGACTTAGCGTTATATAACATGGAAGCCTATTCATCTCGCTCACCAGTTTCGAAACAGCTTCGCTGTGCTTGAAACATGGTGTATTTCACACTGATCAATGTGCCATCTCTTAAATACCGTACCCCAGTAACCGTCACAGACACCATGTGCTCCTTCTGCTGTTCTCTCAGCAAGACCAGTAAGAGTGTGGTCAGTGCTGTGTTCCAGAGTATTGAGACATTGACCTGCCAGTGTTTTAAAGGAAGGTTGCAGACTTCTTTTCCCAGTTGTAGGTTCTTTGGGCTGGGTGACACCCATCATGCAATCTGCAGCGCTCAGTGAGGTCATCCCTCTGGAGCTCATTAGCCTCTATAACCCCCAGGAGAGGTGCACACTGACTCTCTTGTGTCCTCTCGCGCTAATGAGCCGTGTGATGGTGTAATTCATCAGGGCAATCCGGATTGATGGGATTAGAAGAGTTCCATGGTGAATTAGCCCTCCTCCGTAGGTAATCCCAGCCAGTCTTGCCATCAGCAGCGGGGAGCAGGGATTTGATCATTTACGAGGCATCGGAAGGCTCTGTCTCCTTAAGATGTGCCACTGTGATGCCGGGGGTGGTAGGACTGAGAAAGAAGCAGAGAGTCGGGCTCAGGACTGAGGTGATGTCATAAAGGAAGGAAAAGAGAGTGGGTGATTGGAGGAGCATTGAGGACCTTAAGCCTTTGTCAGAGAGGACCTTATTAGTCATTAAAGATTTGTGTGGCTTATTTAGGGTCATAGTTGTTCACAGTGGGGCCTCCTGAATCTGTCTTGCTCTTCACTCACTCAGATGAGCAAATCCTTGATCTTCCCCTGCCTAAGATGATGTGTGACTAATTTTCTTTGCAAAATGACTGCCGGTTTTTATTTGATGAATAAAAGAAAAAGGTCAGTGAGAAAAATATGCACAAAACAAAATGCATACAAAAACCCTTTGTGGAATTCTGCAACAAGAATAAAGATACATCCATGTTTGAATAAATAAATATTTAGGGTAGGTGTGTACAAATGTCAGCTTAAAACAATATTCTTTTTAATGCCACTGCACAAGTAGTTCGGAAGCAGGAAATAAGGAACAGCTACATTGCTGTTAAATTTCTACTTGTACACTTACTGCTCAAATAGTGCTAAATATAGGGCTCAAGATACAGTCGATCAGTATTGGAACAAAGGAAATGATGCTATTTCCCTGCGCAAAAGTCTTATCGCATTGTGCTTTGTCCATGCATAATTGCATTTTAGAATTCATGTTGCAATCAGCGATAAAGTGTAGCGCTGTGGTTGTTGCCAGGAGACAAAGCCACACAATAGAGTCTCATTCATCTGCTACATTTCAGTAAGCTCTCTGGCCTGACCTGAGAGTGTGAAGCATAGAGAAAGAGCTCAGTGGAACCCCAGTTATTTCCATATAAGGGTGACATTTTGATTATGAAGAAAAAAAAGACATGAGCTTTATCCATCTGCAGAGGCTCAAACATCTGTGGAGATGATTAGAGGAGATATTGAGGTCTCCACAGTTTGGAAACACTGTGTGCTTCTGAATTAACTGGTCTGTTATTTTTATGGATCCAAAGCTTGCCAGAGCAGCAGATTGAGCCTACACGACCTTATTTGCCATGCTTCGTCATGCATATTTTCCAGTCACATTATACCCTGGTTACTCCCAGGCTATAAGTAAGCGTGTTTACATATAG
The DNA here is from genome assembly GCA_022829145.1 of Albula goreensis. Classification (NCBI taxonomy): domain Eukaryota; kingdom Metazoa; phylum Chordata; class Actinopteri; order Albuliformes; family Albulidae; genus Albula; species Albula goreensis. The sequence continues at coordinate 33,931,281 of CM040743.1, forward strand.
CCTAATTACATAAGTGATCTTGTGCCCCCATTTTTGCATCCAGAATGGGAAGAGAGGGGCTGATATGAAACCAGAGAAATTCCCAGGTGTTCTGTCCCTAAAACGGTTTTCTGGAATGCTGAAATCCAGTTAAATGCCCACAATAGGATCATGGTGCTGTTTTGATGATGGAAGTGGTTTTGTCACATGGAAGTATCTGCGAAGTTGAAACAGTTGTAACGGTTCTTTCCTCTTCTCGTGCTGCAGGTGCCTAGCTGAACGTTGCCTTGGTCCGGGTCGTGCCCCAGGATGGCTCTGATTGAGGGCGTGGGGGACGAGGTGACCCTGCTCTTTGGGGTGGTGTTCCTGGTGCTAGTCCTGGTGCTGGCATGGGCCTCCACCCACACGGCCGACCGATCCGAGCACCTCTTCGCCCCCACCCCGGGTCCCGCCTCCTCCTCGCACAGGACCGCCCCCTCCCAAGAAGGCGCCAGTCCAGAGCCACTCCCCTCCGAGAGCTCCCCGACGTCAGGGAGCCAGGGCGAGGACGGTAAGGACGAGGCCCCCAGGGAGATGGGGCCTGAGGGCAGTGTAGAAGGAGGGGGCAGCTCCTTAGTGGACAGGAGCTTTGGGTCGGACGGGCTGCGACACAGAGAGCCTGCCAGCAGCACGCAGACAAGCCCTGGCCCCTCCCAACCATCCTCCGACAGCACCGAAAGTGCCACCCCACCCACTGCAGATGACAGCCAGAGGAACATGGTCCTCCGCCTCAAGTTCCTTAATGACACAGAGAGAGTGGCCCAGGTGAAGCCTGAGGACACCATCGGCTACATCAAAAGGTAAGGTCCCCAGAGCATAGGCCATACAACAGTCAACTCTGGTCCAATAGGCCTGCAGGTCACTTAACTGTCTGAAATTCGCAAATGCCCTGGAAACCACAGAGTGAGTCCAGACAAGTTCAGTCAAGGAAATTGAATAAAGACTGATAAGTGCTTTGATGGAAGGTCCCGGAAGGTCCCTGTGCTTTCATCAGTGAATCAGTGAATATCATCTATCTATGTCACCCCCTTTTTTTGTTTCATCCGATGGAGGACAATGGGATGGTCAGTTTACCCACGAGAAACTGCACAGAACGTTTCGTTATCCTCCTCAAGCTGAATTCATGTTTTAGGGTGAATTTCTGTATTTCAGTTTCACTTGTGCCACATCAGAAGGTGCTGTGTCAGTCGGATCATCCTGCTCTTGAGTAAACAAAGAGGTGGCCCTTTCTGTTGCCTACATACATATTTTATAATGATTTAAATTACAAATCGAATACTTATTTGTTTAAATGAATGTAAATCACCCAGCTAACATATGCCTGGGCACAAGTCTTGAGGTAAAATTATGGGAGGGAAAATAAAACCGAATTTAAAAAACTAATTATCTTATATAAAGGAGAGATGCCTTTAAAATGTTTGTACCATGAATCAATGATGTCTTGTTGATTCAGGGTGGAAGTTTCCAGATACAGGAATCTGCATAGTGATTTGCTTGATATGGCCTTGAGGTCACCTGACCACAGCCTAACCAACCTGGCTGGAGTCAAACATTATATCAGATTCCCTTGAATCGATAGCGTGTGAGTCACAAATGCAAGGCTTTGTGTTGTTTTTACCTTGAAACCAGTGTAGCTGCTCTGTCTCTGGCCTTCAGGACGAAAGCAGTGTCGAAGTTGCATTTTTTATGCATTTTTTTAGTTTTACATTCAGTGCAATGGAATTTTACCAGTATAACTAGCTGCTTGTCATATACATAAGGATGTGTGTGTTTGCTTGTTTAAAAGATCAGTTTATTATGTTTGGGGAAGAGTGAGGTACAGTACTTTGGGAGCTTGTATGTCAGAGGATGGATGTTCAATTTCCAAACAGTTTGCTGCTGTTGTACCCATGAGCAAGGTACTTCTCCTAAATTATGTCACCAAAGATTGTATGTATAAAAGTAATTAAAAGGAGGAGTGCTGATTGTCACTTATTTTTGCACAAGTTATTAATTCAAGTTGCAGTTTAAACAGTTGAATTTAGATCTTAAACCACTGCTCTACTCCATTTCACTCAGCTACTATCAGACAATGTCTATATCACCCTTATTAATTTATGTACACACATACAGATCTTCAGTAAACATGTTACAGTAGCTCAACCAACAGATACTTTGCAGATTCAAGTTTGTGGACAGAGGGATTCACCTAACTGAGGTAGTTGATGTTGGCGATATGCGCGCTTGCGTAAACGTTGCCAAAGTAATATAACTTTGTCAGCATTTCAGATCTACCAGCACCGAAGCTTTTCCTTTTAAGGGTAAATATTTCCATATTGCACATGACAGAACTGAGAAAGAGCTTTACTGCTGGGATTTTGATTATAAACCTCTAATCTTGCTCAGCAGATTTCAGTAGGGGTAATTGCAGTTTGCACCCCTTCCTCCTGGTTTCATGTTATACAATGGTAGCTGTGGGCATGGGATTTCAGATTCAGGGAGAAAAGGCCCTCAACAACCGCAAAGCCCTCTTAAGCATGTAAAAAATATTGTATCACAGAGAGTGCAAGATTTTTCTTCTTGCATATTTATCATTTCCCGAAAGAGGGTTAGGCTGCAGTGTTTCTATCGCATGGTTCCTCTCACTCATTAGTGAAGCTGCCACATGCACAGACCTCTATTGCGGTTTTATAATTGATGGTTCTTAAGTAGAAGTGCGCAAAGGCTATCTGAATGTTTTAGCAAACTGAATTATTCACTGTTTTGCCTGGTGTTTTGCAGTATGGGCTATTTAATTTTTAATTTGACCCGATACATTTTACAGACAGTAAATGCCATATCGCAGACAGTCTTTGCCACTCACTAAACGATAGTAGTTCTTGAAAAATATAAACTCTGTGAAAATCGGGCTCCATCATATAACACTTGTTTTATGATGAAACCCAAGTTATTGAAATAATTGCCACATTACCGCAGCAAGCATGTATACAGGTGCTTGGGCTGGTATGACTTATTCCTTACATGCACCATTGCAAAATGATGTGTGAAGGTAAATGGAAGGAAGGGTATCTCACTATGCCAAATGGTAAGGCATTGAGTAGGGCTCCAAAGTGGAACAGCCCACAGTACATTTACTAGCAAGTCACAGAAAATAAACTGACAGTTGAATCTGAAATTAAAATAATAGCCATAGTGAACACATGCATATCATGGCAAAAGAAAAAAATGATTTGACCATATTTTACCAGTTTTTTCCCCTCATTGGTGAATAATAGTGTTTCACGGCCATGTAACCCCACCCTTGGCATGGCAAAGCCGGCCACGTGATGCAAAAAGGATCGATTGCTGTCACATTTCTGCTTGCGATTTCGCTAAAACTCTGTGGCTCTTGCTTATCCTGTTGCACCCCAATAACTTTGGCACTGTATGTTCTGTGCTCTGTTCTGCTTTCACTCTACTTCGCATGTTAAACTAAACACGACCTAGCAAGCTGGGCTTCACTGATACAACAGCCAACTTACCCAGCTGGTACATTGTAGCTAAAAGGCACCACATCGAGCATGTAACATTTCTGAAGTTAAAGTATCTGATGTGTTCATTGAAAAAATAAATAAGGATGGAGAGATATTCCATTAAAATTTGCAAGCTCTCAACTATTGCAAACAATCTCACACAGTTATGCTTGAGTGCAGATAGCAGCACATGTGTTCTATGTATATGCTGTGAACTAGCATTGACAGATGGTATCTTCTTTTGCTCCTGTGAGTATTTGTGGCTGTGAGAGGTGGATCTGAAAGGATGCGGTTACTCAGTCACCGATCGTGTGTGTTTGCGCTGTTTCGTTGTCTCCCCCCTTATAGGACTTACTTCACAGGCCAGGAGCACCAGGTGCGGCTGATCTACCAGGGCCAGCTTCTGCGGGACGACGCCCAGACCCTGGCCTCGCTCAACCTGACAGACAACTGCGTCCTGCACTGCCACATCTCCCAGCACGCCACGCCCCAGGTGCCGGCTGGCGCGCGGGCTGCCGACCAGGTCCACGTGGCGCTAAATGTGGGCAGCCTGATGGTGCCCCTCTTCGTGCTTATGCTGTCTGTGCTGTGGTACTTCCAGATCCAGTACAGGCAGTTCTTCACCGCCCCAGCCACCGCCTCCCTGGTGGGCATCACCATCTTCTTCAGCTTTGTGGCGTTTGGTGTCTACCGCCGATAAGGCTCCAAGACTTCGCCACATACACACACACACACACACACACACACTTGCACATACACACACATGAACACACAAACAAACGTACATAGACCTGCACTCACAAGCAACACACATGCACATGTGCAAACATACACATGAAACACGCACCCTCCCTCCTTCCCTCCATGTTACTCAGCTCAGCGCCAGCCTCAGTTGCATTCTGGGAAGGGCCAGCCTTCCTGTAGGGAGGAATGAAGTTTGTGGTGTCAGAGAGGGGATTGATATATCTCAGAAGCAAGGTATTTCTTTATTTTTTGTTTATTTTTTTTTTTTTTTTTATTCATAAGGAGTGTTATTCTCATCAGAAAACGCCCTTGTGGAAAATGTCACGCAGATGGATATGTGCTATATAATTTTTTTTTTCAATGTATAGATCTACAAATGTATAAGAATAATTGGTGGACTCGTCGTGCCTGTCCTATTTTTTTTTTTTTTTTTTCTTGTGTTTTGGTACGCAAGCAGACGGGAGTGTGGTGCGGTGCCCGTGGATTGATCTGCCGGAACTCTCGCCCCCTCTTTGGGCAGGGCCAGTCGTTTCGCTGTTTGTGTTCTCTTCAGCGGAGGAGGCATTACTGCTGATGTATGTCTGGACTTGAAGCATAGATTGTGTAAAATATGGCTTTTAAAACAAAGGAAAAATCTATTAAATCATTCTTTTATTTACTGGTGGTGTGCTCTTGTTTTTGACTTTTGTAGGCTTTTGTCTTTACTCATGAGGAAAACAGACAGCTATGTCTGTTAATACAAAACCCTTCTGCTACTGGAGAATCCCTTTTTTGAAGGTCACTTTTATCTGTAATTTAATATTCAGCAGCCCACAATCAATAGGTGGTTTGGATCTCAAATGCTACTGAACAAACATTTTTCGTAGTAGAATATTGAAAATACAGCTTGGTGTACTTAAAGTATTTTTCCCCTTTAAAGTATTGACCTTTTCAATAGAGGATGTCAGGAGTGGATAATTAACCTTTAATCTTACCACATTACAATGTAACACTGTAGTCCCACTTCTCTATTTTCTTAAAAGTTTCTTACATGACAGAACTGCATGTTGAAACCAATGTGAGATCCGTGAAACATGCAGATACCTGATTTTGTACGTCTGATGATGAATGCCAATTGTACATTTATCTGTTCAGTCTCAAATTAGTCAACATCTCACAATCCATGACAGGCAAGCTTATTTCAGAATTTTGTGCGTGTGTGCAGGAAAAGGCAGATAAGAAAATGTCTCAAAAAATACTTTTTTTTCTAAATACTGTGATAGATATTGCTGACTTACGTCAATCAAAGAAAGATTATTTCTCAAGAGAGCGAGAGGTGCTGTGATTGGCCCAGAAAAAAATGTCTGCCAAGACATGACTGATGCCATCAATGCTGTTTCAGCAGACAGTCTGACTTGTGCTGATGTCAAAAAGAGATAGTTTGACCTAAAATTAGAGTAAAGAAGCATAGCCTTAAACGGAAGCAGTATGGCAGACAAGGAGAAGAACAAGGTACTCCACATCTACATTATACTCTCATATAAGGGACATCAATGCGGCCAGATGAGCAGTAGATACATAAGGATCTGATTAGCTTGTGGAATTAAAATTTGTGGCTGTCAACAATTACAAAACTATGTATTCAAAAAACATTTTAGAAAAAAAATATATCAAGATGTATAATATAAATATTCAGTCTTGAATAATCCCCTATAATGTAAAAATAGCCATAGTGTTAACATTGGGCAATGATACATTTAAAAAATAAATTAACTGGCCTAACTTATCAACGCACATGCGGCTTACAGACTGTGAGTCCATTTAAAAGTTTGTATTAGCATTTAAATGATAGTGTCAAGAGGAGGGTTCACTGTATCCGAAATGGATCAGCTAAAACTGATTAATTTCTTTCCGATATGCTTTTTAGTTTACTATAGCTTAAGGTTGTCAACCATCAGACACAGTATCTCTATGAAATGTATTTTATGAAACAGCTTATTTCATTATAGCTTATATATAAGTGTCTGTGTCTGAATATTCAGTCTGTGTGTTGGAGCTTTTCCTCCAGTCCCACCACATGTTCATCTGCATTCTGTGAGCCTAATACATAAAATTATATAGTCAGGGGTTTTAATGGAGCAACAATCAGAAATGTCTGTGCCACTCTCGGACCAGAGATGCCAACCCCTGGCTTATATTCAAATTTTTACAAAGCAGTTTGCAAACAAATTCTTTGCATGCATACAGGCCTATATGTGGTCCCTAATACATGTAAAATATGAATTTGAATTGATTGTTATTAATTTTGTCATTGGAAGACTCATTGGACATATGGTCCCTAATACACATAAAATGTGAATTTGAACAATTTTGTCATTGGAAAACTTGTTGGAAAATACTCCATTCACAAGCTCATTTGTAATAAGTAATGTCATAGCTTTAGCTCTGTTGCACAAAGGACTATCTCTGGTCAGTGCTGAAATAAATCTACCAAATCTTGTGGACAGAAAGGAAGCCAAACAAGCATTCCGTGGATAAGAATCAGTGTAATCAACAATAACATGTCCAGGGTGGCTGGTTAATTCTCGATTTATAAAACACTAATTTACAGGAATTGATGTGAAATTAACCAAACTGTATGAACCCGCCACTGTAGTTTCAAAAAATCCACAGGAGAGGGCGCTATGACAGAATGCAACAAATAAAAATCGGCACCAAGGAGAGTGCAATTCAGGCCAACAAAACTCATGCGGCGATTTTTGTCTCTATTTTATGAGCATACAGTAAAGCAAGGCTCCCACAGGCATGTAATACATTTTCTGTGACCAACCACTGGGATGAAAAATATACAATACAGTTGTGTTCAAACAGGGATGCAATACTATTGGGAGTATTTTTAAAGTACATCAAATGACATTTTGGGGGACCATCAATTTGGCCCTCCAACTGTGACTAATTGGTATTCTGTCTGATTTCCAGTTTTGAACTAAACAGTTTTTGTATTGCCAAATAAAGGGGGTAGACCATATTTTGAGGGAGAAAAAATGTATGAAAAAGGACTCATTTTTGAACTAACTGAAACACAATCTGAAAAATCTACACATATTTATTATAATAAATACTAATTACTATGTTTCTGATGAGGTTTTAAAGGAATACTTCAATGTGTGAGTTTCTGAAGCAACATGATAGATTTTGAAAAGATTTTTGAAATAGTTAGTGTGTGAATTGCAGGTGCAACAGTCAGAAAAAAAATATAACCTAGTCTCAACTAAACTGTTCATCATGAGTTTCACAACATTGATATTTGTGCTGGGGCTACCATTCAGAAACATTTCATACCCAGTGCTGTTCCCATGGGCTTAATTGTGCTAATGCTAAGCGCCTGATTTCCCTGGAATGCACTGACAGAAATAAAAATGCTATCAGTGGGATTCTCTACTTCTCCACTCTTGGTTCGTAAAAAAAGGCTCAGCTAAAAGGGCTCAACCAAAATGGTGGATAACCCCTTTTATAAATATTCATATATCATTTGGTGTATCCATTATCCCTTGATACAAATATTTGACCTTTTCTTTTGCTCAGCTCATTACATTAAAAGATGTTAATAAGCTGAACTTCTCACTTGATCTGCCATAAAGCTCAAATATTTTGTGTATGTTTCATTCCATGGCTTGGATTAATGAAATACTGTCATATTGTCACTAAACAGTTCAATCACAATGGAGAACTAACAGAGCTTTAAAGCTGTAGACTTAATTAGTCTGAAAAAGGTCACACACTAGATAGTTTATTAGGAACTGCTGTTTTGGTTCTGTTGTGGCTGAAATTACCCGATCTCAAGCAAGAGGGAGGTAGGGTCCTCATTTCCCAAAACGGGTAAGCTTTCTAAGCCCTGATTATCTACTCCAAAATCACTTTTATTAATGTTCAGACCTGGGTCAAATATTTTCACTTTATCTTTGATTATTTATTTTCAATTTCAGTATTTCAAAGCACTCTTTATTTGAAAATATAAGTTACAGCATTTGACTATCCCATATAGCAATATGTTTAGTCATTTAAATAATTCAGAAATTATTAAGTAAGTAAATACTGGAAATACCATACCAAATTTTCTCAGTGCCTTTACATAGAACGTGAAGCAACAAAACATTTATTGATCTCATTTAATGTTCTCAGATATGAGGAAACTACAATAAATGAACCCATTCCAATCAATAACAAAATCTAAATCTCCCAGTTTATATCTTCCAAATTTTATCAGCAGGCTTTAAACTGAGAATGAGTCATACCATAAATCTAATAAATGTATAAGCCATTACTTTATTGTTAACTATTCATCTATCGTCTCTTTATGACTGTTTTATCACTCCCTCTGGCCTACATTCTAGAGCAAAATATTTTATCAAAATGGTACAAATGTGAAACATTTTGAAAACACTGAAGGCATTTTAATTAAGCATTTTAAATGCTTCAAATACACACATTTGTTTTCTCAGGGAAATGCACATTTGTTCAAACAGAAATATTTTTTAAAAATTTAAATATTTTTGATGTAGGTCAGCTAAGACTATAGCAATGTATGTCCTATAATACAATTTTTTATTAAACCGCAGAAGTAAACATGAATAACTATTTTTAAATCACAGCATGTTCTATAACCATTGATATTTATTTGATTTAATCCATGTAACACTTTCATTGCATGCATCCTTTACTCCAGAATGTGGTTTGATTGTTGATGTATGTTTCATGCCTCTACTTGACTGTAGTATGATGTAGTACATTTTTGCTTTCCAGGAATCTGTAGTCTGGCAACAGTTTGGCAGCTTCACAGAGATGAAGCTTTCTAACATAGTGCACTTGGTAGTTTTACTGACTTCACTTACTTAATCTTATTACAAGAAGACCAAATTTTTATTTAGACACGCAATCACCAAACAGTGTTTTGATATCCCAGTTAATTTATGCTTGAGGAAACAGTTTTGGGTCTTTTCTGATTTCAGTTCAAATATTAGGAAATATATTATAATAGCACAATTTAGATATGAATATATAGAAGTGCATTCATTTTACACATATATTACTGTTGGAGATCTGGAAAGGGACTTTGAAAACCTGGAAAAGACCCATCTTTCTCTCTGTGCTTTATGAACGTATTGGAGAGTAATATCCCAGGCTTTGAAATTTGATATTTAAAAAATCATTGGTTGCTTTAATTTCACGCATTTCCGTCAAATCCAAAGTTATTGTGTTCTACGTTCGTGTCTAACTAAAACACACAGGTGCAGAAAGGGCAAGTTGTTTTTTTACTCCTGTACGACCTCTGGGCAACTGTTTCATTCGTCCACATACTTTGTTCACACCCCCTAATACGTCCTCTCTGGCATAGAGGTTTTGAGTTAATCAGCGGAATTCCGTCCATCTAATTGCAGATATACACGAACTTCACGGAAAATTAAGTTCTTTTCACCGTACTTCTTCGAATAATTCTGGTAAACAACTAGCTTACGGTCCCGGGGTAATTTGACGACGCTCCCTTCTAACCCTCTTTTGAATTGATCCGTCTCCAGCAGTGCCCGCGCCTGCGCCGCTGCCTCAGCCGCACTAAGCCTCGCCAGAGCCCGGCTCCATCCTCCAGACTCAGCCCCTTCCGAGCCACCAGCCATCCATCTACCCGTGCTAACATCCAGGGGGGAGTGTGAGAGAATCACAATCTCGAGCCGCGAGGAAGTTCAGAACTAGAGCGCCGGACAGAGACTATTTTATTATTAATTTTTTGTCTTTGCTACAACCTCGAGACAGCAGACTGCATTGCAGCGATGGACAGAAAGGTAGGAGTTTTGCCGCGGCACCACATTCTGAGCGTTAATAACCGTTTCCCCGTCAATGATTTTGGTCTCTCCAACGCAAATTGTTTTCTGTCCACCATTAGAGGACCATGCTGCGCAGCCCAGCCCACATTGGCACACTCAGGCTGACTGCCAGCCAGAATAAGAGACAGGGGAGTTTTCTGGCTGGATCTTGCCTGTGCGTGTGTTGCACGGAGTGAAATAACAAATTGTACAGCATGAATACATTCATATGAGGGAATCTGTCACTTTTGGAATATATCCAACACAGATATATTTTTTCTTTCTATTTATACAGGAACATGGAAATTTAACTACATATTATTAAAATTTGAGATATTTTGTATTCAAGTAGCAATATACAGAGCGCTGTTGTACAGTCATCAACCTTTTTCCCCTTTAACCCCTAGGCTGCCCACTACACCTTTCCCCGCTTTAATTAGAGCGCCGCAGACACGAGGGGTTGTCCACCTGACTGGTCAGAAACAGACAGTTAAAGAACAGACTACAGTAGACATCCATCCACAGACAACAACCACAATACATTCTACTCTCATCACCCCAGCCTCCCCTCCCTCGCCCGTCTAACGCACTAGTCTAGCCTAGTAGTACTTAATGTCCACGCAGACGGCGGTGATCCCGACACCACGGCACAGACTCAGCAACGGCGTTTCGTTTCCTCGTTTTCGTTATGGGTACAGACATAGCAGAGAAGTGCTGTAACGTGATATTCTTTAAAATGTGTTCTTTTTCACCGTGTTTTACAGTGATTAAGTGGATAATTTTCAATGATTTTATGACACTCAATCCTTGTGACACATTACACTGAAGATTGACATCAGACGAAAAAACTTTACAGGTTGTGTCGGAGGTGTGTGCGCGTGTGAGAACAAGAAATTATGCATCTAGGTGTGCATATGGTACTGTTTTTTATTATTAATGTGTAGGAATATTTTTGCGGCCTTGCAAATGCAATTGACGTAAATCATTAAGCGAAACGAGACAGCGTAAAAAGCACGCCGGTTATGCTTTCAGACATACTCGTGTTGCGGTAAAAATGCCAAAGGGGCTAGCGATTTCCTTCCGTTGAAACGCTTTCTGCACAGTCTGTAGCAGATGTTTAACATGTCAGACGCCCTTCCCTGTCTCATATTTCTGAACAGGCATTGTGCTGGTGATTTGTGGTATTTGCGTTACGTTAGTTCTGTTGCCTCTTCCACTGAAAACATCAACTGTCCCAGTCTGCTGATGATAAAAACATGATGCATTCTTCTTCTTCTCAAGAACTTGGCCTGTGTTTGGCGAAGCATTTCATATCATGCGGATTGCAGTTCGATGTCACCTGTGATGAATGAATCATTAGCTCTTATCCAATAGCTGCCCTGCTTTGCATCAGTAGTAATGTTCCAATGGAATAGCTTAGCTGCCTTTACAGACACTGGATTTAAGCCTGTGTGGTTCTGCACACAGCACTGACATTTTTTGCATCCATATTGTGCAGCTATTTCAGATGTGCTGTCAGAGTTCAACTGAAAAATCCCCTCATCACATCATGTGATTAATAAGGTCTAACTGCCCTGCTATTACACAACTGTCTACACCTCTCAAAAGGGTCCAAAAGTAAAATCTTATTTTTTGAGATGCAGGACATTGTATGTACAAAAATCAAACACTCAAACACAATTTTACCAGACAACTTCAAGTATATTTCCAGTCTCTTTACTTTGACCAACATGAGTATTAGCACAGTTGTTATAGCCTTTGTTACCTGTTTATTGTTTTACTGGGTATACTCATGGTGTTGAAGAAAGATCAGTATTCAGCAATCAATTGTTAATGCTGATTGACTGTGAACTTGAATACAGTAATGAATTTACACACTTTGTCCTTTTTGTTTTGTGCACTTTTTAGTGACAATGACCAGTCCATTCAAAACAGTGATGCAATGTTTACAAAAGCATGCACAGGATTTGCTTTTTGTGGGTGCTTAGGTGCTGTGTTTAACTTGGCTACTATTTAAAACACATTATTGTGACATTGTTAAGAAATGTTTTGAGGTCAACTCAACTTTAATCATGACTTTAGTAATAACTGTAGACTGACACAGACCATGGAAAAATGAGCTCAGCAGTGGAAATTGTGAAATTTAACTATACAGACATTTAAGAGGGTGCTACTTTTCAAAAGAAATATAAGGTTGTAAATATTTTAATGAAAATATTATTCAGAAATAAAAGAGATTCATATACTATTAAAAACAATGAAGTCCTTTTTAAAAAAATACATGCATACACATTGTAAAAAGAAACTGTTATTTAAAATGTTTGAATATACATTTCTGAAAGTAACTGTATTTGATTAAGTATTTGAATGCAAATTGTACAACTAATTGATATTCATGAAGTGGCTGAAATATTACCTATTACAGCTGAATGAACTGAATTTTAGCATACAGCTGCTTAGTTATTATCTTTAATTCAGAGGAGGGTTAAACTTGACCTTGGTGACACTTTTACTTCTCAGCTGGAGTCCTCTTGAACCATCATGTAGCAACACTCAGTAATTGTATTCAAACCATTACTTTTATTGGCATTTTTTGGACGTTATTTAAAAGTTTCGACTTAGTTTTAAAATGCATTTGTTTTGTGACATTTGTTTGAAATTGTTTTTAAATGCTGTTTGTGTTTTTGGAATCAGTATTTGCTTCAATATTTGCTACGGCTGATCATACATTTTTGAATTCTCAAACTATTTTGCACAGCTGGTGTTCGTAATGAAACTTCAAATACAGCTGGCACAAGTCTTCTAGGAAAAACCAGAAATGTTTCATATTGCACCTCTTTCTTTGCAAGAATGCCAACCTGGGGTGCATTTTGATAAACCTCTGATATCGTCAGGTCCCAGATGGCTAAAACAACAGAGGATTTTCCTTTAAGCGAACATGCCTTAACATCTCACAGAAAATGAGTGAATATTGATGGTAGCAGCATTTATACACAAATACAAACAAAAGCTGTGAAATCCCACAGAGATAAGACAGAGCAGGTGTTTGGCATCCATTGAAATTATGTCCAAAGTGACACTGAGAGGCAGTGTACCTGGTGGAGTAAAAATACCTGGATCTACTAACCTGCCGGCCCGACCTGAACCCCTTTTTTAAACACTCGCTGAAAGCCTGGAGAAATGGCAGCCCCTCTGTGTGGCCGTGCCATGCCGCTTTCATTACGAGGGGAACTGCTCCCTGTGATCACACGTCTAAAAAAACTGTCACGATGGCCCCGGTGAGCTCTGAGCTGTCCTCACCCGCCCCGTTTCGCCTCAGCGGCTCTGGAGAATAGCTGTTCTTTTTACCGCTGTCTTGAACAGATGTGTCTGGGATGAGTGAGCAACAAAGACACTCTCCTCCGCCGTTCGCCCCCTTCAAACCCCTTCCCCGGCCCCCCGCTGCCCTCCCCTTCCTCATCCACTGTACCGAATATCTTTTATCAGGCCTCCCAGGCAGATACATGACAGATAACCCCCATCCTGACAGCAGCGAGGGAAACCCCCGTGGGCCGATTCAGAAGCTGTCTCACCGCCCACAAGCTGGAAGACACGAGGCCTGGAGAAAGGAGGTGGAAAGCGAGTGAAGGGAAAATAAGGGAAGAAAAAGTAGAGTTTATAACACGGTCACCAAGCTGCAAGGAGGAAGAAATGCAGAGCCCCTTAAATCTACTGGCTGTTAGCCTTGCTCTTCCCTTACCTTTAAGTCTTGTAAATGTTGGGGGTGGGGGAGTGATATGTCTTACATAACATTTTTAATCAATTTCAGAGGCCAACGTACTCATGTCGTGCAATTTAGGAAACCATGAATTTGTTAATAGGTTCTCAGGACCAAGATATGCTGTTAAGAAAGACATTCCTGCTATCTTTGTGTGAAACATCATGCCTTTGTATCATTAATATTACTCTCAACTGTGATTTTGTTATTTTGTAAACATGAAGTTATAGCTAGTTTTTATTGTGTTAACAATTGTTATTGTCTTCGTATGAGCAACTGACTCTGCTTATACTTTATACATGTTGCGCAACTAGGTATTTACTGAGTACATTTTAATTAGTGTTGCAAAGCAGTGACTCATGATTAAACTCTTGGTCCTTTTTCAGTGATGTTTAGGTGCTTTTTGTGCATCTTATATCAGGATGTTGTAAACTGTTAGATGAAGCTTCGATTTTTCATGTACACTACAGAAACCTCGTACTTCATCTCCCCTGAAGGAGATTCCTGGTCTGAAATCTGCACTTGGATGCCAGACATTTTGATCACCCTGATATAAAATTAAGACCCCCTAAAGTATTAGGTCACTCTAGGGAGCAGCAACACACTTTTTGTGTGGGGGATTTCTTGCAGGGAGAAAGGGACAATGGGAGCACTTCCTTATTTGGTGGGACAGAGATTTTCTGGCGGCAAAAAAGGCAGTGCTTTGTTTGTCAGGAAACTTCCCACAGTCAAAGCCATTTTTTTAGAGGAACTGGGTTTGGGTGTTGATTTTTATTATGTTGAATTGAAGAAAACATACCGTGCCTTGCAGTGCACAGCAACAAATTTACTTCTGCATCACAGTCGTTAGTTAAAAATTTGATACCATCAAAAAATTTGTTCTTGATCTTAATAAACAGAACAGTGTCCGGCTACAGTAGATCCTCTTCTTGTTTTAGGAAATACAGAACATATTTTTTGATATCATATCACAGAGACTTTCCTCTCAAGTTTGATAACATCATTAATATTTGCATTACCTACAACAGCTAGGCTAATTTTCCGTTTTTTACCATCGGTTAGTAAAACAAGGCTGCTTTTGCCACTTCTGAGGCAATCAAAAGGCACCTGCAATTGTTTTGTAAGAAAGTATTGGATGTGTTATACACAGAAGAGTAAAATCTTTCTTCTTGGTTAATTTTCCAACAATGACTTATCTTCTGTGAATACCAGAAATTGAATTAAATGTAATGCACAGTATGGAAGCTTCTCTGAGCAGTCTCTGCTCTGAGCTGCACCTGCATCCAGCAGAAGGCTTCTCCACGCAGCCAATTAGCTGCCAGTTTAAGTAATCTCTAAGGTGACATGGGAAACCCAGCAAATGTGGGCGAAAACATTATGTAATCCCCAGGCCAACATAATATAATTTAGTCTAGATCTTCTGCCATATCAGATTTGAGTCATATTTATTTATAATGACGATGGTAGCGGGCAGAGGTCCAATACTTTGCTGCCATTTCTTTTCTTTAAATCAAACTTGCATCTTATATTTTAGTGGAGAATTCAGGGTCAATGATGTTGGCCCCTAGATATACCCATAGTGTCTTACCAAGAATGTTAACTCTTAGAGCTCTAGTTAGGAGTCATCCAGCACTATCTGAAATGTGTTGGGAGAAGACAGGATATTTAGTTCTTTGTGCGTTGTTTTTGTCTTTGTTTTTTTAAGGTATGGGTTTCTGACACCTGTCTTTTCTTGTCTCAGATGTCTAAATTGCCCTGGTCTGGCAAACATACCCCATCTTGTCAACAAAAGAGGTCTGAAAGATTGATGCTCGATGGTCAAATGTAGTCAGTGTCAATTAGTGTCGACAATTAGTAGTGATAGACAAATAGATGCATTGTCAAAGTTTGGAGGTTGAGTTTCAGTAGTGTGGAGGTGTGGTCTGGTTTTTGGTTTACGGATGAGGCAGGACCATCTGCTGTAGGTTTTCTGTGATTATTATCCATCCATATATGTATCCATATATTTAAGCATGTCCATGAATCTGTTTTTGGTGAAAATCATTAATGCCATTAATGAGAATCAGAGCCCATGGCTTTGGTGGACAGAAGGACAGAAAGAGTCAAAAGTTCTCTGTAATTAGATCATGTATGTGCAGCATGTCAGCAGTTTTACCATGATCCTGAATCCGAAGCATGTTCCATCAAGGTCAGACTTGGAGTTAATGTAAAACAGTGTCTGGCTCCAGTAGGACCTCTCCTTGTAGACAGGCTTGCAATGTCATATGAAATGATCAATAGGATGCTTGCTGTAGTTCAATCAATAACTGGCAATCAGCAGTATTGGGTGTGAATAGCCTCAACTCCACAACTGCTAAGTGCCTTGCAACATTGTGGTTTTGTGTAGGGTGATGTACATGAATGAAAACAGCTACTTTGCATTTGAACTCAATACCTTTTTATTCAGTACACATTTTTTTTGTTTACAATTCCAGGTAAATACCAGAGGAATGTGTTCATCATTCAGTCAATGGCTGCCTCTGATGACCTCCAGAAAGTCATGCCATAGATAACCTTGGCCTCAGGCCACAGAGAAATGCTCTCATTTGGGTTCTTCAGGGGAAGGACCGTTTTGACATAGCGACTGGAAAGATTTCTCCAGGGTCTTCAGATTTCTCTGATAGTAAGCCAAAAGCCTGCTGGTTTCAGGTATAGATTTAGCGCAGGTCTATCAGGGAGCTGACAAATGCCTCTCTGAGATCCATGGGGATTCTTTTCCGTGCAAGACACCCCCTTTAGCCCAAGGCTGTTTTGATTTTCTTGGATGCAAAGAAAAAAGACGCCAGCTGCCAGTGGTTACAGCAAACAGGAAATGCCTTCCAGGTTGTCTCTAGAAAAGCGCCTGTCTTTTCGAAAGCTGGAGGGCGCTAGGGGAAACTTTAACCCTTTGCGGGGCTGATGAGGTTGGTCTCATGAGCACGTATTGTACAATGATCCCTTTTACACGGGATAAACCGAGCAACGGGAAAGCAGCTCAACAGTGAATAGTCTGGGAATTAAAGATGCTTTGTTCCCTGGTATTCCAACAGTGGAAGGCCTTATCCTCGTAACCTGAGTTCTATACCAAGACCAACAAGCAGTTCCTTTTTTTTACAAAGCAGTGAAAACACGTTCAAATTTTGATCATTGCTCACAAGCAATCCACACTATTGTACCCTGTACCCAGCCATTTCCAAATTCGGTGAGGCGGGTTGCAAATTACTTTCCGCTGCCTCGGCCTCACTGGTGCAGACCATTGTGCGCAGTGTGTTTTTGTGCAGGGAGCTGTGAAGAACCACATCTGCGCACAGCAGGTTAGAGTGCAGGCATTCTGATTTCGGGCATTCGGACCCTCCCGAATTCAGTCTTTTCAGTCGTCTCCGGGTTGCTATTCACAGCTCGCGGGCAGCTTGCCAAACCAATCCTGGTCTGCTTCTGCATTCTGTATTCACAGGCCCTCTACCTGCTTTTAAAGCTACAGGAAGCATTTCTTGTGACTGAAAGGTCTGAATGTAATTTATGTGATAATGTGAACAACGTATACCACAATCTGCTCCAGCTGGATACAACCACATGCATATACATGAACTACCAAATAAAAAAATCTACACAATAGAGCTGTCCATAAGCATTAAAAGATTTGGAAATAAGTATTGATATTAATTATTCCACATATATACAATAATATCTGTTGAATGAGACTACAATTTTGCATAATTGAGGCTGTCATTCAAATGGTAACAATAAGGTATTTTATGGTATATTGCAAGAGTGATTTGGACTTTATTCAAATATTAGACTGGAGGGCCCTCAGCTAGTCCACAATTCTTGGACAGTATGAACAATTCAAAGCATGGAGCCCATTCATTGTAAGCAACAGAAAATATTGCATAGGTTTATCTTTGTAAAAAAACAAATGCCTTTTCCATTGCTTTTTGAAGTTCAGGAGGCAAAAGGTCATCTCACTGTTGATGTTTACTGTTTTTATTGCTTTGCCTAACATTTTCTTACTCTCCAGGAGTATGTAAAAAAGAATAGCCCCTGCCTGTCCTAGTTTGAGTGGTGTTTGATGAGACTGGACAGTAGCAGAACAGGGAGATTCCAGGCATTTGGCCGTGAGCCAGTCATCCGTTCCACTGAGCATCAGTGGGTGCCGTGGCAACAGGCGGGGGTACAGCGTGTGCCAGAGGAGCTGGCTGCTGTGCAAAATCTTGCTTGAGAATGACCAAACAGACTGCCCTCACACCAAGGGGGTGGTGGGTGATTTTCGCTGTATTTAGAAATATGTATATCATTCCATTATAGTCTATGGAGACTTCTCATGCTATCCCAGCTGCTTCTGAGTCTTACTGTTACTCAATGGCTTCAGATTGGGTTCATGCTGATTACTGCTCTGTTATCGTCAATCCCCATTCAGCCCTCCTGGACCAATCAAACTGATTTCATGAGAGCTGCCTGGGAAATTATGGGATGCCACTCTTAATCCATGTACTCAAATGATGGATGACATTAATGTTGTTGCTCTGAGTGTCTGTGCTTATCTCAGCTCCTGCTCAATGTCCTTGCAGTGTTGTTAGTACCCGTGTGCCGGAGAGACACGTCTTCCACAGCACTGCAGAAATGACGTGAGGATGTGGTTTGTTAGCGGGGCTCGCTTTGACCTTAAACCGTGCAGTAGAAGGGTTGTTACGGTGTGAAATCACTGACAGGCTACAGCGCTGGCCGTCATTTCAATGCCACTGTCTGGGGATTCAGGGTTGTGAGTGTGACTCACCGTTACTCCTTAGAGTCAGAGGAAATTTTCTTTTTCGCATTAGTTTGGCATGGCCCTGTCTAAAAGCTGAGTGCCTTTGCAAAATCAGAAATGTAGTGTCACTCCTTTAAACATAATTTACTTGAATTAATGAACATTACTGAGTGATTTTTAACACATGCATTTTATTACGTGGCTGTACTCACCAAATCTACTGTTAAAGGGAATCACAGTAATTGTAGCCAGTACAGTGAACCACCATATGCTGTGTTTATTACTTGCAGTATTTCAGATGGGTAATGAAGAACTGTTGTGCCTCAGCCAACAGCTTTGCCAAGTGAATATATTTAATTGAAGTGAGCCATTTAAATGCCAAAGACATTTGCATGGCAACTTGATAATGGCAATTTAATACTTGCTAGCTGCTGCAATTCTAATCTTTCTTTCTTCTGGCTTTTAGTAGGTCTTTGTGCCTCCTCCAATCACCTGAATCCAATTTTCAGAAGATTTTGGATTTAAGTACACAGCTTTGTTTCTTAAAGAGGTGTGTTAACTGTTCTCTTCTCATTCTTTTCTCACCCATGTATATCATCTTATCAAGTGCACACAAGAGGGAAAATAAAACAGTATAGCCTCAGTCCTCCCACTTACTGTGGATATACATTATAGACTGTAGAAAAATAAAAAGGCAGCATCAATGTTACTACCACTGCTATTACTAATGCTACTACCTCTTATAAATGGAAAAACAAATCAAGCAGTATGGTATATTTTTTCATAATTTTTCCACCCAATCTGAGATATGTAATCAGCTCACCTTGAACCACCTTTTCAGACGTTGGAGGAAGTAGCTACGGATGTGATCCCTCCTAGCTGATTGACATCTAGCTGCCGCTATCACACTGCAGATGTGACGTCAACCACATGTGGTCTGTGCTTTTAGGGGAACACAAAGTTAACACGTTTAGCTCACAGGTCCCAGGCTGTATGGGGAAGTTAATAGAGTCAGGAGACTGATACATTCAACCTGTGAGGACACGTCCATTGCTACCTCACAGATGCGGACCTTCAGCCATAGCCAGCTGGGATTTGAACTTTGACCCATGAGGCATGGAGCTGTATACGAAAAAGTGATTTCACTCCATCGGCCATCCTTCAAATGATAGAAAAATAATTGAATTCATTTTCGAAACTAAAAGTCTTGTAGCTATTCTAATGGGATCATGTATACCATTGACATTCTCAATAAATATTGCCGTGATCTCATTCCAAAAATATATGTATGGGGGAGAAGGGTAATACATTTTTAAGGAGTCCATAACTTTCTATCTAGTCAGATTCCAAAAGTATTTTACTTTTTTCCACCCCTATAAAACGCTTCTGATAAGAAGTGGTTCTTCGTTTTTTGCTTTGGACAGAAGCCATTCTTACATAAACCAATTTTCTTCACAGCTGGGTACCCTGCTGAGTGAGAATTTGGCTTTGTTGCATCTTCAGATGAATTAAGTGATTTGCTTTTGGAGAATTTCAAATCAGTAATTCTGTATGAATTATGGAAACACGTAGAGGATATCAAACTCTTCTCATAAAAATATTCTTATCTTTAGTACATTTATTCAAAGATGTAAGGTCATTCGTCTTGTCAGAATAAGGTCTCTCATTGATGATTTTGTAGTCATTTTCAAAATAAGTGAACTGATCTTTTATGTTATGTATTAGTTCTGGTGTCTTGAAAGTTAGTTGTGCTTTTAAGCATTCAGACCTGAACTGATTACTTTATATTCTGAGAACTCGCCATATTATTCTATTGCTTCTGGAAGGGATTGAAGCAAAACACATATCATTTTTCATTTATAGTGAAGCACATGAGTTTTTTTGCAGCTAAAATATTTTGCAATATTATTTAAAATATATTTTGCAGCTAAAATGGTTTTTGAAACAAACTGATGTATTCATAAATTGGACAGTAATGTTGCAAATACATTTTCAGTATCCAGTCTGCAAATTGCTTCCAACGTTTTGTATTGTTTTGTAATATTTCTTGGAATATGGAGAGATAATGTATCGTTGAAAAGGTTTGATGATGCTTTGAGTTAGAGGTGCAGTCATTTTCATTTCAATGCACAATCCTCCAGAAATTGTTTTTCATGGAAAATTCATGTAAATTCTGTTTAAACAGTGCTATTACACTTTAGCAGAATATTTCTGACGGTTTGACCTTGTCACAGTGTATTGAAAGTCCTTTCTTGGCTGAAACATTTTGTACATCAGAGGCTGTCTGGGTTTTTTGTGATTCTAAGCATGCTGTATATTAATCAGTTAACAATAATGAAAAAAGTATTTCTGCCCTTCAAATAGCGCCTTAAATCAATGTCGTTGATCCAGGTGTTAGATGTGATAGAATTAAGAAATCCAATCTCGATCCAAAATCTTTACAATATGTTCATTATTATTATTAGTATTAGTGGTAGTATTTTTATTTTTTTTTCTGAGTACATTTTGAATTGATAAATTGATGATAATCAGAGTGCCGTTTTGACTTTGAGTTCCTCCCACTGGATGAAATGATCAATCGAATGAATGCATGTCTTTGTCTGATATAGTATCAAATTACCACTTGGCAAAGAGCCTTGTTCTGAGAAAAGGCTGAGTCAAGGTATTTCAGAAGTGTGGACCGTGACTGTAAGTGACTATGACATGGAGGTCACTGCTATAGGACACGGCTCGCTTTATCACTTTATCCCATTTAAGGAATGGCTGGGGTAAGTCACCGGGGTTTCTTGGATTGCCACTGGGCTGGGCCTCCTGGCTATTCACCCATTACCAGCTGCCGGTGAGAGGTAGGCCTCCCCCTTGATCAGCACTAGTTCTGTAGAGTGAAATGGCCCCTGGAGGAGTGAATACGATTGTATTGTGTTGTACTGTGGTGTGCTGTGTGCCTGTGAGAGTGCGGTATAATAATTATGGAATTTCTGAAGAGTGCACATGCTCAGATCATATGTACAATTATGAATACAACTATTCAATAATAAATGATGTGCCTTGTATAATCAAAAATATTTTGCATTTTATTGAATTGCTGAGTTTCAAAATAGTCAAAATTGTTCAATTGCTGCTGAAAATCTGTAGACACCCATAAACAAAGTTAAAATTAATTAAGGTTATTAGAGCATAGCACAGACATTATACATGTTCAAGTCCACAGTTCAAAAAAATGCATGAACCAACATTTGACTCAGAAGAGTTTCATAATTGCTTAAATTAGCACCTAACTGAGACATATATCCGACATCACACTTCCTTTTTCATTAATGGCATGTCAATGCAATGATCTGTAAACCAGTCTCAAGAATCAATTAGCAAGAGTCAGGCTTAATAACCTGATTAATTAAGGCATAAATGTAGGAATAGAGGTAATTGCATAAATAGAGGTAATTGCATAAATACATTCCATGGCAGTATTTTATACTCATGTGTCTGTTTGTGTATAGATATTTATTTTACATTGTACAGAAATCCCAAGGGTTTGGCTGAGACCACTAACATGACATAATAATATTTTCATGTTGATTTTTATGACATCACTTCCCACAATTAAAATTGTTAGGCTTGTTGACAGGTACATGGCACATTGAAGAACAAGAATTGATAAAGTTTTGTTCATTAATTTTAATTTGTAAGTTTTGTAATCAAAATAAGCAGGGACAGCCACTCCAACTGCTCTCACATGTTTTTCTTTCACACACACACTCACACACATACACATAAGCCACAAAAAAGTAGATGCACATATCCTCATACACACACACACACACACACACACGTTCTTGCAATATACACATTATAGATTTAGGTTGTTCAATATCATGTCAAAATTATATCTGCACCTGTCTGCTGTACCCGCTGCACTGTGCGGTTACAGATAGATGCATTTTCAGCTTCACTCCCTCCTCCCCTCCCCAAGGTCTCCTACACACTCATAGAAAGGGTACCTCCTACTCAGGGCAGGGGTACACACTAGAAATCCAGGTTTTACTCTCACCACAGGCCCAAAAATGGCCAGTTTACTGATTAAAGCTGCCTCTGAACACTAGCCCCTCTTAAGCCCTGCCTTCCCCCCTCTGCGCTCACTGACTGGGCTTCTCCAGTTGCTGCTGTTAGCTTTCGACTACGAGAGACAGGGGTTCCTGCGAGGGGGATTCCGACACACTGCGGGCTCCTTCACCCTCATTGTCCAATCCCTTTGTTACCACTGCTCTGCCATGTGGGGTTGTCACGGATACATAGGGCAAGGCTTTTTTTAACCCCGATTGTTTGCTTTATCACATCATAATGAAATGTTGTGGAGCTATCGATTGGTGAATTCCATCGGAGACATTGAGCTCGAAAACAGCTTTGGCCCACAACGCAACCAAACCGACTGTTATCAAAATTCCTCTGGTCCTGGTCTTTGTGCTTCATAAACTGTTTTGCATGCATAAAGTAATTTCGCCATGAGATCAGGAAAGTGACATAATTGTTCCATCAACCCCCTTGTATGGAAGAGCCACCCACACACTCTTCATTAGTCTGAGCTACATGTAGAGCAATGGTGGGAACACTCTGGGTTCTGTCTGTTTAAATATGGAGCTGCACATGTTTCATACCCTAAAGCATTGTGTACCACAGTTGCTCCAGTTAAATACAGCTGGGAAAACGAATTGCAGAAAATGCAAATTGTATTGTGGCTTCTAGCCTATACATGCTCATACCCTTCAAAAACTGTAAAAATAGAGTAATTAATTGAAGAAAAGAAACATGCACGTAAGTGCGTACTGTTCTGTATGTAAAAACGGAACACTCACATGAATACTTTATAGAAATTATATTCAGTGCTTGATTTAATGCTGTTTCATATTGTCGGCACTGCACAGAACAGCAACAACAAGAAATGTAATATTTTTTCTCTGATCCATAATCAGCAACCTTCATTTTTTTAGGTTTCCAACCTTGTACCCCATTTCTGAATGCTGACAGACTCTTGGATCTTTAATAGTCAATATACATCAATTATTTATGCTTTAATATATGATTTCCATATGTAGTTGCCATATATGAATAAAATATGTATACATTATTTCTACTGGAATGGATTTAATCTGAAATCTGCTACATGACTTATAGTGACTCATAGAGACATAATCTGCTTCATGACTAATAATGATATATTTTTATATATAATGTAGCTAATTAAAATGAGTGGTGTATACATCTGATAATTTGTTACATTGGATAAATGAAGCTCAGAATTGCAAGCTGGTAGCCAGGATGTTACAGGAAACTGTACGTCTGTAAAAGCTTTTGGTACTCATTAAAAGCTTGCTGACCTGGAGTCAGTTTGCCCAGCCTCATTCCTGAAGCCCATTTTCATGTGAAACTGATAAAAGGCCATGATACTGAAGCAGGCTCTGGGTCAGGCTGAGACAGAACATTCAGTTTTTGTGTGCGCACACCCACAATTGTACTACTGTCACTCTTACTAAACCTCAACAGTGCTCTCAGGGCCTGACCCCATTGGTTTGTACAGTCGGTGCTCATAGTAAAATATGAAAATATCAAAATATATAAAACTGCCTCTGTGTTAAAACATGAATCCATTTTTATATTGTATTTTTGCATGCAATTTCTATAATCTTCTCTTAGTCAGTGCTGGGAGATCATGACAGATGTGGAATGGGCACAGTGGGAAAGAAGATTTTTCAAACTGTGGTTTGAAACATACATTCATATATTAAAGTCTGATGCACTGCGATGTATGATGTTTGTTGCTCATTTGAAACATCTTTCAAATGAAGCATGAAGTTGTGCACGACTGCATCTGCTGTAGGAATGTTTCAGCCCATATGATGATCAACAGTGACCTCTGGTGGTGCTCTTTACCAATTGCAACAAAGGCTGTCATGTTAGCGTTATTTGCTTTGACCAATAGGGGGCAGGTTTGCTCATGAAACCCAGGCAGACTACCACTGAACACTTTTTTTCATTGAATTTGCCACTGGTTCTCTGGTATCCAGGTTAACACCGAGTCCTGCATTGTTTTATCAGTCTAGTGTAGTGTATTTCCTTTTTTTATTTGAACGAGAATATTGCAATCTGTGAATTTACTCTGCTCATTGTCTGTTGAATATATAGTTCTACAGACAGAACTTCATTGTGCATTGTGCACTAATAGGAAAAGGCTTTGGAATAGTTGTATGAACATCTGTTTTGTTTCTATGTACATGTATTACAAGATAACATCAGTTTTTTTGATTTAGTAAAACATTGTATACATAACTCTATTGTGTTCTGAGCAGAGACAAGAATGACATAAGGAAGAACAGGACATTGTACGATGTATGATCTTGATTTCTTTTGAGGTCGTCACTAGCATAGGAGTGCTGTTCTTTAACAGTTGTATTTAGACTGTGGTTTCTGAGTCCTGGCATTTTAGGTCCATTGTGAATACTGGTATTTTGTTCCAACTGCTGTCACTTAATGAAGAATAATTTTGCACTGACCAGGAGAAATTCTCTCCTCTGAGTTCCTCGAGGAGCAGGATGGAGCAGAACGACTTAACTCTGAGTAACATGTAATTCTGGTTCACACCAAGAGGGCTCCCCAGCTTAAGAATAACTTTGTCAATATTCCCCTGAAATGTCACGGCTACTCCACCATCTGATGTTGTGGCAGTGTTAGAGAAGCATTGTTAAAATGTGACTTGGCTGCCAGGGTAGTTGGCAGCCTGTTTGAAGAACAGCCCATGAAAAAGATGGAGGGATTTCACCAGCATCCACTTCGTCAGATGTACAGTGATACTTTGTTTATCTGCGCATTGTGCGTATCATCTGCGTGTGTGTGTGTGTGTGTGTGTGCGTGTGTGCTTGTGTCCGTGTGACATTTCTGAATTTTTACTGGAAACATTCCACATGATAATTATCCCATGGCACAAAACTCCAGACTTTCCCAGATTGTGGGCTTGGCAGAATGACAGGACACAGTCCATGCACAGAACCCATGGGTATGGGGATATGCTACTGGCTGCACTGTTTAAGACTACATTCATCCCCCTCACAGACACATACAGCCCATGGCAAACTGCTCCACATACTCCACATTACTGCCATTTTAAAGGTTTATCACAACCTTTCCAAACAAACTGCACACATGTTCTTTAGTTAAACCTTAATTAGGTGTTTATATAGTGTAACGCATCACTGTTTCTCCCCAACATGGAATAACAAGGTTAAAGAGGTGTTGCTGTTTTTAGTTTCTCGTGAATTTTTCCGTTCAATAAGTGTGGCACCCCTAATGTTATGTAAAATGGAGTAAAAGAAACATTTTGGACATGGCGTATTAGTGAGTTGCACCTGCCCCAGCTTGCGATGATGTCATCAGGCCAAGCCAATGCCCCTGGGTGAGTCACATGTTTAGGAACGGGCGAGAAGCCTGACAACTACTGAAAGTGAACCGTGCGAAACTCACTTGTCCATTGTAGTGGTCTGAATGGGCCTACACAGGTGGTAGCAAACTAACGATGTTGGACTTGGCAGTTTGAGGCCCTGATACAGATAAAGGCAAAAAACATTTGAATTTGAACAAAGATTTTGTTTCAGTTGTAAGCTGAAGTCCCAGTTGCCTTTTGCATACGTCAGACTGGTGCTATTTGCTTATCAGTATATGAACAGGCAGCTGTGTATTATGAAAGGATCTGGGTAATACTGGCTCTTTGTTTTACCATTTTACCATTGAGCAAATCACTAGCTTCAGTAAAATATCCAGCTGTGTAAACTGATAATATGTAACATCTTGCCACGAAGAGGGTGTACCTGATCCGCAACAATGTTTAGGTTGGTGGCACGTGTCAAATTGACATCCACATGAATGCCCATGAAGCAGAAAATTGTCCAGAGCATCACACTCCCTCCACCAGATTGTTTTCTTCCCATTCTAAAATGCAAGCTGTAGAAAGTAGTTTGAAAATGGTGTTGGTTAAATAAGTTCACATGGTAATTTAATGTATGCATTCATGACCAACGGTGTCAATCTGTGTGTTCTGGCAGCATTGCCTTAAATGGACCAGAGGAGACGTTTGATCCTCTGACCCCAAAACCATACAGTACAACATTGTTTCTTAAGCAACAATTGGATTCATCAAGAAATATTGGAGGTTTTCCTATTATTCAGTGTAATACACTTGGATACGAAATGATGTTGAAGTTGGAAGTTACTTCATGTGCTTTTTTCTTGTATCAACATGCATGAATCGTTAACGTATTTTAGTTTATTCGGAGAGTCATTACGTTGAAATTGATGCACACATACAGATCGATTAATCATTCCATGTCAACTCTTGACCCAAAAAACATAAGGCACGTAAACCTATATGTGAAGAAAGTTATATGTACTGAAGTAGGAGAATGGTCTAGGTGTATAAACGTGTACCAGGAGCTTCCCATGCAAATCTTTGCCTCTTGACCCTGTTGACAGTGCAAATACCCATCATTACAACAACTGTTATGTGAAATCAAACTGTCCAGGACACCCTTGCATCTGTTACAGTTATTTCTCTCTAACGATGGCCGAAAGTCTGAGGCAGGAAAGAGGAGAGGTCTCGCATCCGTTTACTCCATCAAGAGGCTGTCTCCTTTCATTAGGCATTGCTCGGGAACCTTTTGTCATTCAAATCGAGTTGGACATTAATATTTGAGGAGGGGAGGGGGCTGAGGAGAATAGGGGGAACTCCTCTCCTCCCCTGCGCATTGTTCTGTCGGAAGGTTCCGGAGCTGAGGTAATACAGTGGAAATTGTGTACCTCCCCTGTGGGTAACTGAGTATAGAAACCCTTATCTGCAAGTTCACGGCAACATTTAAGCGATAGTTCTGTATTTGAGAGAAAATTCAGTTACTGGTTACAGAAATATTCCTTCGTAATGCCCCCTTACCCCCCACCACCATCAAAAGTCACACATAAACATCTTAAATTACATTTCATCACTGAATCTGAATCTCTGCTGTTGATATGTTGATTGGTACGCCATCAGAAAATAAGGGTTCTGATTAAGGGATGAGTGGAGGAGACTCAACGACTGCTACGACAGGGGAACATTTACCTAGCGATGGTTTCCTTCCTCACAATCACGGGGTGTAATATCAGAATTTTTACAAGACACGATTGTGTGAAGTGTTTTTTTGGCATTAGTATCTTGTTGTTTTATAGGACATAGGTGGATTTGTCCTTGTTTCTAGTTTGCTTTTGTTTTCTGTGTTATTTGCTTTTTCCCTTTTTGACAATGACAAAACAAATATTAGCATGAAATTGCAGAGACCTGCTGCAACAACCTACTTTCTGATATGTCGTATTTAAACTGCAGTAATATACTTCTATATATGAATTTCAATTGTAGATTTCCTTTCTGAAGAACCAAAGTAAAACTATTCTTTAAATTAATATTGCTCAAATTCAAATAAAACTTAAATTCCCAGTCTGTCTAGCATTGTGTCATGTCCCTCAACATCAAATTAGAGAAAGGAATGTTGGGTGAAAACAAAGCTCTGAACACAGACATAGATTGCAGGCTAAAGTAACAGTATCCACAGATGCGCAAAATGTAGCATGGTCCCTTTAAGTCCCTTTTTGAGAATGAACGTTATCCGTTGGTGGAGGTTGTAGCCAGAGCACATTCGCCGGCAGTGACAGTGGCTGGGAATGGATAAGTGCGAGTCAAACTTCGTCTGCCCCGGTATATAAACACTGATGGGCGTCAGCTAGTCAGACTGCATGCCCTTATCAACCAATGGAATGCAACAGCTGCGCGGGGGGCCTTGAGGGTGGGCCAGCCGGAAACCCCCCTGCCAGACCCCCACCCTTTCCCCCCTCCTCCATCGGGATTGTGAAAGGCAGCTCAACTAAAAAGTGTGAGAGCCGGAGAGAGGGACTTGGCCGGGCTGCACGTTAAAAACACAGAGAGGGAGACAGAGAGGGGGTACCGGAGACGGGAGAGAGAGAGAGGAAAGGACAGCTCATTGAAAGGCAGGCTTTAGCTGAGGGAGAACTGGAGTACCGGGAAGGGGGGGGTGAGTCGTAGCCGGCACAGGGAAAGAAAAGAAAGAAAGAAAGAAAGAGAAGGAAAGGGGGAAAACAAAAGAAAGAGGGCGAAGGGGGGAAGGGGGGCTACCGAATGGCTTCAGAGGAAACGACCGGGGGAGCCCGCAAGGCTACCAAGAGCAAACTGTTTGAGTTCCTGGTCCATGGAGTGGTAAGTAAATGATGTCTGTTGTGGGGAGAGCTGGGCTCTCATGTGTGTGTGTGTGTGTGTGTGTGTGTGTGTGTGTGTGTGTGTGTGTGTGTGTGCATGTGTGTGCATGCGTGTGTGTGTGTGCGTGTGTGTGTGTGTGTGTATGCGAGACAGCGCTGTATACGTGAGATTGCTGGGACAGTCGTGTGAAGGTTATTTCCAGCCCTCTCAATCTCGTACAGTTTCTTTTTAAAGATAGGAGTGAGGGGGCGGGGTGGGGGAGACTAGGGAGCTTGGATTTTTTTTTTTGTGTGTAATTGAAGAAAAAAGAGAATGGGGGGGTTAAAGGAAAGAGAGAAAGGAAAAGGGCACCGACGTGTTTGGAGCGTGCCGGGCACCATGTGGACAGCTGCACGCGAACGGACACCCGGGCTGTGCACCGCTCACCTGGGGGAGGGGGTAAAATGAATAAGACCAGAGGAACCGGGTCATCTGTGGGACAGGCGTTTTTGTTGCGTCCTCTGTGAGTTTTGCGAGTGAGGACAGGAGCACCTTCTCTGTGCCTGAGCGAACAAGCAGTGGAGTGGGGGGGGGGGGGTGGGGGGTTGGTGTCAGACGAGGCGCGTGTTTCTCTAATGCTCCCATCAGAGGGGGCGTAGCAAGGGGAGAGGGGAAGGGGGTGGGCAGGCCTGTGGCTGGGGTGAAGGGATGAATTTTTAATGTGATCCCTGGCTTCTGATAAGCCTAACCCCTAGCCCCATTGTTTTCTCAGCTGCAGAAGGGAGCTCGTTTGTTCAGATGATTAGACGTCACTGTTACTGCAACTGTTTGATTCCAGGCTGTTAAATTCCACCTGAACTTTACAGTTACAGATTCTACCTGTATTGTTGTGTGGCTTCTTTTCTCCTTCAGAGTGTTACGCTTTTAAAATGCTCTTATAAGGAGCCTTAGCTTGATAAAAGCAAACTTCCCCACATACCAGACTCTTAGTGGAATCTCTAAGGTTTTCTATTTTGGCCTCTAGAGATTTCTCTGTGCCTTTGTGGATTAAATTATTTTAAATCAGATATTACAAAGTCTATGTATGAAATCCCATTGCACCTGATAGTGTTATCAGGCCTTCTTTCAGTTTTAGTCCAGAATCAACAGCTTGAACACTGATGTTCTGAATATCTTCATTTACATTGTGGAGTGTTTGCATTGAATGCAGCAGGGCTAGCTATAACAGGAGCTCAGGCATACCCTACCAGCTAGTCCTTGGGAGAGTAAGCCTTCATGGTACTCAAAATGGGTGGAGCAACAATGTGGTCTCAATGGCTCTGAGACTTGAACCAGGCATAGAGCTTTTCAAATCAGAACTGTTTTCTTATCCCTATACATGAATTGGTGAGTAATTGTACCAGGTAGTTTCACCCAAATGTCTAGCTACTGAGGTCTAACCTTCACTTCTTGTGGCGCTCGGGTCAAGGTCGCGGCAGTGGGGTAAGAATGCCAGAGCAACTTGGTTAGAGAGGAGATGGGTGTTATCTTGCGTTTCGCAGAGTCAGTGCGCTTGGCCCACATTACAGCCGAATCAGAATCACAGTCAGCGCAGTGCAGTCAGTGCATTTTAAACAGGAGCTATTGACGTCTCGAGCCTCTCGCCGAATGTAGTCCTAACCGAAGAAAGTCTCTCATTCCGAGTGGCATACATTGTTCATGCTCTCTCCTTTTGTTCGACCAAAGACCCTCACTGACAATGCAGTCAGCCCAGCATTACAAACATAGTTTTAAAATTAGCTCATCCTAGCGATGGGAGAACAAGCTTCCGAAAAGATCAGTACCTACCTGGATTAACCCAATCATTGTGTTTTTTTGAAGAAGGCTATACATTTTGATTGATTCAAAGAAAGCAGTGATTCTCTGGTCAATGTAGATCCACCCATTATGGGGATCATGAAACCTCAATCTATCATTACTAGTTTGCCCCAACCCCTCAACTTCAGATCTTTATGAATGAAGGTGTATAGACAATTCAGTGTTATATTCAATATCACATACACACTGGTATACACATTCCTACTACGTTTGTGTGATTTTTTTAATTTAAAAATGATTCTACAAATGATTAGTTTGCACAACAAAAGCAAGTGAAGTCTCTTATCCTAGCCAGCGTCTTTGACCTTCCCTTATATGGTGTTTATGCTGTCAGGTACAGGGTATGACCTCTGAAGTATTCTCTGAACCCTGAGAGCAAACAGGAGCTGTAATGTTCTCAAGGAGATCATTACATTTGGTCTGTTTATCCTTTATCAAATGTCGATGGCAGTGTATCTTACAGCTCAAGATGAAGTGGTACAGTCTTGGATATTGATTGGTCAGATGCTGTACTGCTCTGAACGGTGGAGAGTAATTGATTGACATAGAGGAGATGTCATCGCTTCTAGAGGGACCGTACAAGAGGTGATGTTGTGTCTTCTCCTGGTAGCACACAAGATCTTGCAACGCAGAGCCCAGATCCTCTTACAGCTTGTCACACGGGGACCAGGGCCAGATCACAGAAAATCACTTGAGGTTGGTTAGGAAGGGGAGGGCGGGGCTGGGGGTTGGGACGTTTGTGTGGGTATGATCAAACTAGAAAGCGCCTTTTGCATTGAAGCAAGACTCCCCGCTTTCTCTTTGAAGCAAACTGTGGTCAGTCACATATGCTGCAGAGACTGAAGGTAAGCGAATGTAGCCAAATTTCCTTTGATGCAGATGTGCTCATATGATCACAACGGATGTCTGAGCCCCTAATTAGACCTTGCTTTTTTACCACCTGCTCATAAAAGGGGTCGTTAAAATAATGGGCGATGATGGTCCGTCCTCTGATGGGACGTCCCAGCAGCTGTGAGTCCCCAGAGAAGGAGAGGTGAACTCTCTCCTCAGCCAAATGGCTTTTCTCCCATTTTACAGCAAGTGAGTTGCAAATACCAGGAATACAGGCAGCCAACAAGAGCACAGATGGAAATTTTTCCTGCCGTTAAGCAAAAGGGGATTTAAATGTTGACCCTGTGTTGTAATCTCCAGAACAAATGTCACTAGCCATGCCAGCTCCAATACCCAATTAATTGAGAAAATATGTTTCTTCTGCAAAGTCTCAAAATATGCACAATGAATGATGCTGATTTCCCGATTGAAGGGATTAAGGCAAACAGAAAATGCAGTTGTCAAGTATTGAAAATGCGACTGTGTGTGTGTGTGTGTGTGTGTGTGTGAGTGTGATTCTCTCTGATGTCTTATTTATTTAGTATAAAAAAGGCAGACAATAATCAACATATCAGTGATTGTGTCTGTCGATATGATCCCAGATTTATCTATAACTTTGTTTCCATCTGTAGTCCCTTGGCAGGTGAACAGTCTCTTACATTAATGAAAGATTACTTAACCTCATTACAAGTGATGAGGCCAAATTATCCTTGTGTCCTTCAGTTGAAAACCATTCTTATTGTCCATGAGAAGGCCATTTTGCCAAGACCGAGTTGCTCCAAGGGACTAAATTTTTCCTGCCTGGTTGTAAAAAGGCAGCAGTGGAAGTAAATGTCTAGCATCCCATTGGGTGAAACGCTCAGTGGCAGATTACATGGTGACTCGATAACATGGTGGCAAAATATGTTATATATGCTATCAGGCCCAGCTTTGTATTGTCAGGTCAGCCTCACCTTGTTGCAGGAGTTGTGCTGTCGCCTTTGATGAACACTCTCTACTTTTCTTCAGTGCTCTGTCCTCATTCTCACTCTACTCCTGTCAAAACAGCCTTTTAAATTTGGGAATTTTTGGCAACTGTTGCTTTTCAGTTCTGTTTTTTCTGTTGGTAAAATTTGTACCCTTGAAAATTCTACCCTGACCTTCATTGCCAATGTAATCATGCAAAGATAAAAGCTCTCTCTCTCTCACCCTCACAAAGATGTCTTATTGGACAGTTAAACTCCTGTAGTAAATCAGGTAATATAGGATGGTGTTGCCAACTGCCAACAAAACCTATTATGTGTTCAGGGCTGGGCCTTGTAATGTAATGTAAAGATGTAATTCCGTTCCCTTTTATGTGGAGTACAATCAGCCAGATAATACTCACTGGAGAACTACTGGTACCTTCCAAGTTTAATTTGATGTAGTGGCTGTTCATATTGGATTTTTAAGGCTTCTCAGTGGCTAATACTGCTAAGACATTGACTTTCAGTGTTTGAGGTGCCCGATGGTCTGGTATAGAATCCTCACTATGTTACTGCAAACTTTGGGTTCAGCATCACAATAATGGATAGCTGGCTCTAGTTGTCCTCCTAGCAGGGTTTTCCTTCTGTCACCTTTCACCGGACACTCTACTTGTTCATTGGTTGTTTGTTGTCTGACTATGCTAGCTATTCATGCTCAAAGTGATGGTCTACAAAGTGGGGAAAAAGCAGTGGCTGACAGACCATGCTTCAGAAATGAGAGGCCATGCCTTAGTCCTTCAGGTTGACTGAAGTTCCTGCCGCACTGAAACAGACCTATAAAAATTATTGCTCTCTTGCTGAGAAGAGAGGAGGCAAGACGAGTCTTATTGCATATGGAAATTGTTCTGAGTTTAAGCTTGGATCTTTGTTTGTTACTGTAGGATAATACATGGATAGTATTGCTCTTCCTAGAGTTAGGTAAAAAAAGAAATAAACCATGGCTTGTAGTAGCAACTACTTATAAAACCACACCATGCCAGGATCGTCAAGCACAACCGTTCATCTCTATCTGTCTGACTGTGAACAGAAACACTTAAAATAAATGAATGGTGCATGTTTTTGGAGGGAATCTTGTGAATTGACTGT
The DNA here is from genome assembly GCA_022829145.1 of Albula goreensis. Classification (NCBI taxonomy): domain Eukaryota; kingdom Metazoa; phylum Chordata; class Actinopteri; order Albuliformes; family Albulidae; genus Albula; species Albula goreensis. The sequence goes on from CM040743.1 coordinate 33,964,971, forward strand.
GTTCAGGGAGGTTTTTGATTCCCCCAACAGCCGCTAGGGATAATGAATGGTGGTGCTTTAATGCGTAGCAGCGGAGTCTGATTTCCATTTGGTATTTTGTGGGGACGCTACCCTCTGAAGTGGCAACACAGCACTGCCCAACTGAACGGCCATTTCTACTCTTTGAAAGAGCAATACTACTCCCTAAAGGACTGATCCAGCTCTCTACAATGCCAAATCCTACTCCCTGACGAGCTGATGTCTACTTTCTGGAGAGTTGATCCTGCTTTCTGAAGAGCTTATTCTGGTCTCTTAGGAGCTGATCCAGCTCTCTGAATGGGTAATCCAGCTCCCTGTGTCCAGCCACCAGCCCTTATTATGAGCTCTGAGGGTGCTGAGAGACAGCCTACTGGTGGCCTCATATAGAACCATAACTGGATGTCATAGAGTCCAACCTGCATTCTGTGAATAGGGGCAGCCGGTCAGTGGCCCTGGTGCTCCACTCCACATAGTGCACCTGGTGCTTACAGGGTTACACTGGGTTTGCCAGAACCCCTGCAATGCATTAGAACACTATACTCTCCACTGGTCAGCACTGTATAGCACTGGCAGCAAAAGACACTTGAGGGACTTAGCAGTCTAGCACAGTCAACAGCAAGAGACTACAACATATTCTGGTTGGGTTGCTGTGGCCGTGGTGATACTGAGCAAAAAGAACAGCAAAGTGCTTCGTTTTTTTTTTTCCTTGAAAGTTTATGACAGTTGGGATAAAACTGTACTTGGCTGTTTGTATGCCGGTCACCCTTCTGTCCTTGCCATAGCTCAGTTTGGATGCACACTGTCAGTTGAGCGACATCCCCGTCTTAAAAGAGATTCATGTTTTTCTCGGTCAGATGTAATAGATGACAGCCATGTTAACCTTCAACTGTCACACACCCGCACCCTGTTAGCATGTCTTCTTGTCCAGTTGGCTTGCTGGTTTTCCTAATCTTGTTAACTTTTGCCTTCATGGCAATGCTATTGCCTTTTTTAATCGTAATTGCACCATACCTTATATCCCGTCAGGTTTATTAATTTCATTTTCACAGTCCCAAGAAATGAACGTTTTGTTGTCACATAGCTCCATTCCAATACCGTGGTGTATTAATGGCCCACCCTACTTTTTCATTGTATTCCACTGGGGGTGCAAAGACACCATTAGCGACGGGAGGCGCAGTACAAACTACACTACAAAGACTGCACAATAGACAGGAGGAATCTGAAATAATGAGATTCCGCCCCATTATCACTCAGACACTCAAGGCTCCAAGGTTGTCATGGTGTGTCTCATCGCCAAAGGCTACAACTGTGTAACAGGGGAGAGCCTCTCTAATTAGCTGGCGTTTAAAAAGCTGCCGCGGAAGGTCTCCAGTGTTTTGGGCTGTCGTGACGGGGAGATCACACGAGCTCTTTGTTTGAATGGAAGCAAGAGCCACGCAGTCATTCCCCTTGTGCAGTCTGATGTGCGGGGCTCTCTAATTGGGCACGGATAGACAGCTCCCCCACCAGCCCCGTCTCCGAGCGACGCCTCTGGATCTGTCTCAGCTCTTTTTGTGTTGGGTTTTTTCTGGGTTAGGGCTGTGATGGCTGATCCCAGATCAGCGCTCCGGGGGACTGTCTGGAGCGTCTAATTGAGCGGCCCGTGCGAGTTTGGTGGGGGCGGAAGGTAGTCACTGAGATGACTCGCGGCAGCGGGAGTGAGGGATGGGAGTTTGTCTGTTTTCTGTCTCAGTGAGAACATCGTACTCTAATTAACCAACCTTGAACCGTTGTGCCGTAAGTTTGAGAGTCCCACAAAGACCTTCCTCATCAATAAAGAAGGACCGCAGGGCTATTATTCTGCAACCTAATGCTAGCTTTCTCATTTGTTTATCCACATCAGTAATTCTCAACTTCTAACCCAGGCCGTGTTCAGCCTAATTTGCCTGAAAACTAGGCAAGTATTTATTCATTTATTTATTTTGGCTTTGACAGGGAAATAAAGGGACTTTATTAGCTGCACATCTGGTTGCACACATACAAATTAGGCCGTATTTATCCTGTGGGTTGTGGGTAGAGATCTACATGGACATAAATGGAAAAAGGCTACGGCAACATCTGAAAACCTACTGATGTATGTGAACCTCTATTTCTGTAGCACTGTGGAATTCTTAACCCTTAAAGTAACATGGAATACCATGTTGACATTGAAATCAGAGGAACCTGTCATGTATACATTTTCCACAAACAATATTTTTGTAACAATGATACATTAAGGGGTGATAAGGATGATTAGACAGTGATTTCAAAAAGACAGTCCAGGCTTTGGCACTCTGAGAGTGTGTGCTGTAGACTGCAGGTTCTATTCCCAGGATATAATGTTCATCATATCAGGGAAAAACACCTTCAGGCAAAGATCTATTCCCAGCTTTCAATCCTGTTTGAACATCAGGAAAGGTGAATAATAATAGCTAGAGGGTGGAGTCAAATGAGGACTTCCTTGGTGATGCTTGCAGTGGCAGAGTCTGGGTGCTTGTGTATCAATACCAACCTGAAATCTAACATCACAGTAAGGCCTAGCGGGTAGTGAGATGAGATGAAGGGGGCAGGGTGGGGTAGGTTAAAAACTGGCCAGAGGAGAAGCCTCCCCAATCACCTGCTCAGAGCAGCCTATGCAGAAGTTACTTTATGTGGTTTTAAACAGAGTGCTGCAATGTACAGCTGATTGTGCTTAAAATGCACCCACTGTCCTACAACTATGACGACTACTACTACTAATAAGATTAATAATAAGACAAATGAGACTAATATATGAAACATTTGTCCCCTTTACTGCTTTGGTGAAGCCCTTGGGTGGCTCAGCTTAGCCCAGGCATTGAGCCAGACCAAATTCTTCAGCTCAGAGATAGAGACCAAACTGGGTGAGAGGCCAGGATCTTCTCAAGGTAATCAGACTCCATGGCTTTATCAGGGCCACTGGGAGCCGACCGCCCCCAGCGGGGAGGGGGGGGGAGAACACAGCTGTGTGCGCCCAAAGACAGGCAGGGGACTGACAGCACTGTCTGTGACACACTCACACTCATATGCACCTATTAAGCTATTTCTGTTCAAGTTTTGCTTCATTCAAGTTTGGATGAATTGCAGGGAGTGCTCGTTATTTTTCTCATTACAGCAATGCCTTTTGTGCCTTAACAGATCAAACATGCTGAGTAGAGATGTTAAACCTTTTACTACATGAAAGCATATATTTCCTCTTGACTTCAGACGTTCAACTCAAAGTCATATTCTCCTTTTGTGGAACGCCTATCCTATGTGAAGAGTCAATTGAAGCTCAGCCGGAATTATTTAGTGCTTTGCACTTCGGCAAAAAACAGTTGCAAATTACTTTAGAACATATTTAAATTTGCGTCACAAAAGAATGAATTTACTGGCTATAAATTTTGAAAGCTCTGTCCTACATAAAGTATTCAAGCAGTGTTTCTGGAACATTGTACTGTTAAACAAGACCACATGCTCATCGGTAGGTCCTGGTTCAAGATGAACAATACTTTAGAGAAATGATATAAATTTTGTCCTTTTGGAGGACTCACTGGGTGTGGCCACATGAGCCAAGTCAGAATACAAATAAGTATTTTCTATTTCCGAGTGCCCTCAAGTCAGAATTCATGTGAATTCATATGTTTAGTGAATACATATGTTTAGCCAATTGGACATATGTTAGGTGACATTATTATGTTACATGTTGTACAAAAAATCACCAGTATAACTCATTCTAAAATAATTTATTAAAAATACTAAAAGACAACATTTTATATGGGTGATCAAAATGGTAAAATGCCTAGGAAAATGTAACATTTGGGTTGTAAATACGGGTTGCCTAGTTATGTAAACACTGGCAATGTCACTGTGGCTCTCTTGTTTTCATTGGTTGGGTTGTGGAATATTTATGAACTTTTCTTTTTGGCCTTTCATTTGTGCACTGTCTTGGGTCTATTGAAAATGGTAGTCTAATATCAAAATACTGCTTTGTTGCCTTGCCTGTGACATCTGTAAGCTGGATGGCTAGCTAGTTACATAGCTAACTTAGCTAGCCACTGTACAATCGTTGTGCTTCCCTGGAGAATAGACAGTCTGCTTGCCTATTCTCACCACTGGACTACTATTGAATAACAGATTTTAATTTCCTGTTTTGATTTTGTTCCCTGGCTATTAAAAGAGACTTCCTATTTGTGAGAGACTTGCCTAATTTAATGGAAGTATGTTGGGTTCACTCACCTGCAGGTTGCTAAAGGGTGAGGTTCTGAGTGTTTATTCAAGCCAGCTCAGCACCTGCTTTTTTCCTGGCGAGACTGAGTCAGTTGTTTCCATGCCAATGTGGACATTCAGTCATAGCACATCAGAGCTATAGCACACCAGGGCATCCAGTGGCTGAATGCACAGTGAACATGTGCTTTTATCCCATGGCCCCGATGGCCAGTCTTTTATGGTGGGACAGATAAGCCATCACAGTGGCCACCAAAGTCACATAATTTCTTTAGAGTTCTTATGTTTCAAGTTTCCTCTCCTTAGCTCCATATCAGCAAGGCCTGATCAATTTGCGTGGAAAAGATTTTATCCCAAAGCACAGTGGGTGTATGGCAACGAAGATGCATTTTGTTTGAGTTGTTTGTGCTTTCATGTGTGGATGTGTGTGTGTATGTGTGTGGGTGTGCACATGTGTACATATGTATATATGAGTCCATGTTTTGATGTGTGTGTGTATGTGTGGCTGTGCATTATTTGGTACATATTTTTGTTTGTGTATCATTCTATATGGGGGGGGGCAGAGCAGTAATATCTACTGTGTCCTATAGTTATCCTCATCCAGATGTAGTCAGACTTGTCTAAGGAGCCTGCATTGTGACACAGAGGGTATCACTTCTATGGGCACTAATACTAAGCTGTGTCTGACTAAACTCCACCCAAGTTTGGGTACAAATTTTACATCGGCTAATCTTTCATGGTTAAGTTGAGAAGAGCAAATATGACTGCCTCCTTGCCAATGAAATCTGCACCAAATCCGGTGATACTGTACATTTTGATATTTGAGAGAGTATGCTGGAGGGCCTCTTTAACCTACCAGAGGATAAAAAACTCCCAATGAATTAAAAACGTACCCATAAAAGGAATGGTGCATGATTTGTGGTTCAGCTAAAGAAAGTGGGTCAAAGTTTTGGTTATGATCCAGGTGTTAGAGATGTTCTGGAATTTCATACCAGACAGGTGTGTTTTGAAATGCTGTTCGACATCTCCATAGATTCTGGGCACTGGTCTCATCTGAGTTTGTTTGTGTGGTAACTTAGGTCTTGCTCTTTGTACAGCAAAGAATTGCTTGGTCTAAACTGCAATGCAACATCTCAGAATCATCAGTAAACTTTTTTTGAGAGAGACTGGTTTATATCCTCCAATAAACCCACACATTCAAATAAACCCATTTCACAATGTGTGTGTGACTTAGTAATAGTATTTTTAAAATGTTTGTATGACATACAATTTTAGAGTTTATGTACATTATATGTCAAAGACATTATAAGATGTTAGACATAAATGCCTTCCCTAGTAATATGTTGTCTTTCAAGAAAACCTGGTTACTGTACCTGTATTCCTTTAAATACTTTTCATCATTAGTCATGAAGTATTTCTCCTCAGGGACTGCATTGTATGTCAGTTAGGGAGGACATTGTTCTACTTAGTTCAGAATCTGTTCAGATGATTGTTTAAACGGGCAATATGCAAGTTCATACTGTACTGTCTCCTGTGTGAATGCATATTGCAATTAATACACTGAAAGTTACAGTATATTTCAATTCAGTGCACTTTTGTTTTATTTGTGTGGTGTGTTGTACATTACCGTTTTCATAGAAAATCTGTACATTGAGGTCAGGCCACTCTTTCTACTCTATAGACTTGATTGTGAAGGCTATTATAACAGTAAGTGCTTGTATGTCTAAATGTACAGTTTTAGGCTGAGGGTACAGGGCACCCCAGGATGTAGAAACATCTTGAAGGGGAGAATTATGGGGAGAATTAAAGGTGTTCAATGTTTGTTTTGATAATGACATAGCCTGTGTAAATGAATACAAACGCTTGTGATTGTTGAGTGACCAATGGGAAGAGACATATCATGCCCCATTATACCAAAGGAGCCATAATTGTAGCTGAATCATGCTCAAAAGCGGCGGCCTAATTTAATATGATAAGGGGGAACCATGGGCACCACAGTGCTCCACTTGGCCTCCAGCCGTCCCTTCTCCCTGGCCTGTGGGATCTTAGCAGACGTATCACCATGTGCTGGCTCCATGCAGTCACCGCAGCCGCGGGAGTGACAGTTACAGGTGGCAGCGGCTGTTCCCCAGCAGCCGAGGGAGTGGGGGGTTGCCGGGGGAGAATAAAGGAAGGCCAGGCCTTGGGCATGACATCATCATTTCTTTTTTTGATTTCACTGATCACAGATATTGTCATGGGTAAAACGTTATCCGTCTTTATGGCTGAAGCTGAAAATTGCTACATCATTTAAAAGGCCTGGTTCTTATCCACCCATTATCTAGTACATTTTTATTGGTGTTCGTATTGGTAAATGTAAATTGTAATCTCCACTACTGAGAACATGCCTGCAACCAGGGCAATAGTGTCATTATTCGTTTTCACCATCAAAATATGTTCGCATGCTGTTGCTTGCTTTATCCCATACTGCAATACCTTATTAATAGACTTGCGTCCTGGTAAATTACGAACACATGGGCTGCATTGCCCCCTCTGTATGTCCAAGAGTGGAACTGCATTCCTGTTTTTTATTCCACCAATAGAATGAACTGCATTTCTATATCCACCAAAGAAGAAGTGCCTCCAAGATTAAGATTAGATTAAGATTAAAAGAAACAGCAGTGATAGTGAATATTTTTTACCTTTTTATTGCTTTTAATAATCTTTTATTGTGTTGATTCTGTTCTGAAACTACCATGCAGCTTTAACTGGGCAATGTAAAAATGGCCTCTTGCTGATCTGTATATGGTGCAACATGAATACATCATACCACACATTTCCTCATCCTCAGTTATATTAGTACAAGTCTAAAAGTGCATTTGAGGATAAGCATGCTCGATGATTACATAACTTGGCACAAAATACCATCAGCTATAGTTTGCAGTATTACTGCTGGTATGTAGAATGTGTATTTCGTTCCAGCCTCGCTGACCCAAGGTCTTCTCCTGTTGCAGCGTCCAGGAATGCCCTCTGGAGCACGGATGCCGCACCAGGGGGCTCCGATGGGCCCCCCTGGACCGCCGTACGGAGGGAACCCCTCTGTCCGGCCTGGCATGCCCAACCCGGTGATGGAGCCCAGTCGCAAGAGGCCTGCCACATCCCAGCAGGTGCAACAGCAGGCTGTCCAGAACCGGGCCAGAAAGTGAGTGTTGGAATGTGCACTACTGCCTCTTCATCTGTCTAGTTCCTGTCAGTTATTCCATGCCCGTCCATCTATGTCCCCAGTGTCCAAAACTGCCCTCCATCACTGGGCAAACCTGAACCACAATCATGTGCCACCCCATGTGTCTCCTAGGGTGCGTCCTCATTTGTGCTGACATGCCAAAAGATGGGCTATAGGTGAGATCCCAATCCCGGCTCCCATCCCACTTCACAGTGGGGTGCAGCATGGATCAGTCAAACCACCAGCTCACTGTGTAAAACCAGCAGGGCCAAGATTCACACACAGCATCTGCACCCCATGGCCCAACTCAGATCAATGGATGTGGGGAGACACTGGTCCCCTTTGAGTCAGCACAAATGCTCTCACATGCAAATGTTCTGTCAGCATGCACTGCATATCTAAGGATTAATGACCTCAATATAGGATTCAGAATCTGAGCAGAAAAATTGACCCAGCAATATCATGTTTGAACATTTGTGCCTGCATATTGATAAAGAAGTGGCCATTTTGTGAATGATGGTGTGGAATTTCTCCATGCATAGTACACAGCCCTGCAAGAAAGTTTTGTCTGTAGCATGTATGTCTACAATATATGTTGAAATTCCGGCCCATCAATGAAATGAAGGTTGCTTGCCTTCACTGTTTTCAGGTGTGCTAGGTGTGTTTCAGTGTGTGAATTCCTACCCCGTTGTCTGTCCTCACTCTGTTCTGGGACAGACATGGGATTTTTGCACAAGACCTCTCGTGTCCATCCTGAGCCTGTCAGATTTTCCTTCTGACCATCTGGCAACATCACCATGTCATGTCATTGGTGGGGGTCTTGGTCACCCAAAGATCATATGTTATGCTTGTATGCAATCTGTCAGTTTACCTGATATTTCCATATTTTCAGCAATTTTCTGCAGCCTCAGATGGATTTGCCCTCTTTCATTGTATCCTGGATCATGTTCTCCTTTAGTTTCCACTGTCACTGTCTGTCTTGTTGTCTGTCGATTTATATGTCTGTCTGGCTTACTGTTTATGTTCCATGTTGTCCCTGGGCAGGCATTTGAAGCATGTTGCCCTCAGCTGAATATGGGTCTTCCCCTTCAGGTGTATTACTCTTACTGATACACACATAGACACACATACATAAACATGCCCATACATACAGGCACAGAAACACACAGATGGACCTCTCACCCACTGAAATGTGTGACCTGGCCCCTTGCTTGCCTCCATCCTTGTCACGTCACCTTCTAATCGGAGCCACTTCAAATCCCATCAACCCTCAGGAAACCAGTGGGATTCCCTGGAGCCAATGAGATCGCAGCAAGACAGATGGACATGAGAGATGCCCAATCAGATCCCACGCTTGGATCCAAGTAGGACTTTACCTCTGATGCATGTCAGTTTGATCGCGTGTTTATACTTACCTTGCCCAAGACCACCCCACCCTCCACCCCCTGCCCTTCCTCACTCAGTTAACCACTGGGCATTTACAAACCACCATTCGCATGCCTTCTATGCACCAGTTGTGAATGATATGCACAGTACTATATTTCAGATAGAGCTGAACAAGGCAAACATGTTGTCTTGGCAAACAGAAAAAATATATTTCATTAGAATGATAGTGACAAAGACATGCTGGGACAACAAACACAGCCTACAGCTAAGAATAGATAACTCACATAAATATTTTCTAATAATTTTGTTACTACACTGTCAAACATTATATTCTTGTTCTTATCTCTGTGAGGAGATGTGACTACAGCATTACGGTCTCATAAGGTATGACATAACATCTCTTAAATATCTACAAGTATGAAATTACGGCTTGGGCTCTACACTTGAGATTATAAAGTTTTCGTCAGTGTTGAAATGTCTTATTTGATACAACATATCACACATTTAAGTGTAGCAGTCTGTTCCCTCACAGGTAGTGATATGAGTCAGATGGGCTCGATCAGTAGTATTGCTCCTGATGTAGGCCATACCGCATCAGGAAATGTTTAATACTTTTAATTTTGGTAAGATCTCAGATAATGATTGGAACAACCAGATGCAATATTATGCTGTATTGCTCAAGGAGTAGCCCTTCAACTTGAATCCATATTTTATGGATTTTTCTTTCCTTTAATCATTTGATTGATGTTTATAATTGATATTTACTGATATTTATTGAGTAAGTATGGTACTTTTAAATAAGCTTACAAAAACAGTCCCATTATTTGGAAACCAAATTTGCTAATGTCTGATTACAGAGCCCAGGTTACATTCGACATCCCTGTATAGAAACCAGCTAGACACCATCTCCTCCAGGACAAGAGGAATTTCATATAAACTTAGGCAAAGCCTACATATTTCCAGCCAGCAATCTACAATAGAACCACACCATTCTAAGCCTATTTTCAAAGCATTATGACAATGACAGTGTCGTCTTTGAATTGGTCAACGACAGGTTGAAAACCATGAAACGTAAGTGTCCGTCCAGCCATTAGAGATCTTGTTTGTCACTTTCCAAGCTCCCTGAGCCTGACCTCTGTCCAGACCCAGCATTGTTTGTGTGGATTGAGTGGGGCAATGTCAGCCAGCTTAGCGGCTACCGAGGTGAAGGTCCCACAGCATGCAATGGGGGGAAGGGGGGCACAAGCTGTCATGTTGGAGCGTGGCACACCTGATACTGGTGCATTCTTTGTTATATTACCGCCTGCTGTCAGCAATTACTCCGCTGTTCAACACCCTCATTCTCAGTGTGCATGTCTTTGTTAACGGTGTGGACACTCTGCGGTGCAAGGCGGTGATGTGTGCCGGGACTGCATGAACATATCAGTGTTTCGGCTCGTCTTTAGTTTTTTCTCATCTCCACAGCTTGCTGAGGACTTTGCCATTGACATGTTACAGTGAATGGAATCTTTAAATGAGTATAATATATGATGTTCTGTGAATACGTTTGTTTATGCTTTATGAATATTGATGCGCAATAAAGGTCTGCAAAAGTACTGCTTTTGTTGGCTGTGACAGGATTGTAGAACTTGGATTTGGGTTGTGTCATTGAAACAGAAGCACGTTTAGCATGGGTGCCATTCAGTTAAAATATGTACATGCAACGTGGTCAGAACATTGTCACAACATCACAGGAACATTATGACTGTGTGCTAGTAGAAGCTGGAGGAACAATGAATCAGTTGAACTGAGGACAGCAAAGCATTCAGTTGCTATTAAATAACTGAGCTGGAGATCTTTTTCTTTTCACAAGGTCAAGAGTTTTTCCTGCTGTTTTTTTTTTACATTGACCTCATCTCAGGCAGTCCAGACTGAAACACTTGACCTCTAACAGTCATCCTGTTAGTTTGTGCAGCCTTTCTAGTTACAGTAGCTACTGAAGCATTCTCCTCCACCTTATTCACGCATATACAGGCTGTTAGAAAAATTGAAGTAGCGATTTAAAATCACTTAGTTTTAGGGCACCACATGTGATCTGTATTGAGATTTGCCAGTGTCTACTAGTGTCTGAAATTCTAAAGGACTCTAAAGACACTACTGTAATGCAACAAAGTCATGTACTTAGTTGAGTAGAAAAGGCAGTCTCCTTGCAGAGTATTCCCATATGTGCTTAATTGGGTTTGGATCTGGTGACTGGGAAGACCATGACCTATGAAAAATGTATTGACATGCTTCACAAACAATCAGATTCCTACCTATGATCTCAGGTCAGAGACATTGTCAACCCTTTTCAAATCAACCAGAATCACAACAACCTTTCCCTGTCGGGAAACTGTTATGTCTCTCGTTTTTTGTTTCACTGCCTCTCCTTGCACTGCAATGGTGGCAGACAGAGAAACATGACCTTTAAATTAACCTTTTGTGTGGTGCTGCATGGAGAAAGAAATGCCTCTTGGCTTGGAGCACCCCTTAGCTAAAATAACAAGGAGGGTTCAAGAGGCGGGCATGCCTCTTCAGTCCAAGATGATCTCAGCAAGACTTTACATGAGAGAATGGGAACCTGGGATCAGAAACTGCAGTCTTGCCATCTCAACATGAGTACTTCACATCAGCCAGCAGGTGTCTGAAGTATTAACAACAATATACTAATGATATCCTTAGCCTATATCTCATGCTTCTTTCACTGATTGACTGAATTCTAGGACCATTATTTTGGGTAGGGTGCAAGTGATTTCCTGCCCAATGAACTACATTGGAATTCGATCACAGAATCTAAAGATGAGACAGACATCCAGCTCTACATGCTCAGTGGTGAACATTTTGCCTTTTGTTCTTCTGTTCAAAATTCAATAGAATTGCACACTATAGAAAATATGCAGTTCAGTAATTTTCCTATGAGAGTTGCTCTGGAATATACTTTAAAAGGAGCCAATGACACTCAAATTCACACCCACACTGCCATCATCTCTGAAGGCTGCAGTGCTCCCTGTGTGATGGGCAAGCTACCAAGGACCATGTTGATGAGCTTTGGTTTTCAGATATACATTTGTTCTTGGTGACCACTTGCTTGACCTCTCAGCTGTTATAGTTATTGATGTATTATTAAGTCCCATCATTGCAGTCATTCAGAACACATGAATGACTGCAAACCAGAAGAGAAGATAAGTCTTTTTCAGTGTTGCTCACTGTTCTTTCAAAGCCAGCTGGAAGAGCCTCCTCAGACTGTACCCCCACTGGGGCCCCCGGAGGATCTGTGGCTTATTGTTGGGGGAGTTGCCGGAAACAGAGGATCATGGGAGAGGTTACTAGTGAGTGAGGGGTGCAGACTCTTCCTGCTCCAGCTGGCTTGTGGTTTATTGATTCAGTGACATCCCTGGGCCTCCGGCTCCACTGTGGCAGTGGTCTACTGCGGCGGCTACACCCACGTCGCCTAAATAAAAAGACGCTATTGGATTAAATGAGGCAACAGAGACGTCTGGTGGCCCCCCGGGGAGTTCCCCCCTGCGGTGCGATGATTGAGAGAGTACAGTGGAGAGAGTTACAAAGATTTTGGACCCAGTTCTAAATTTCCGCTCTGCTTTCATGTCAGACATGTTAGACATCCTACATTGTGACTGAGCAGAAAGCACTACTGTATGCAAATAGCTGGAGCCAACTCTGATCAAGAGAAATACATTGTTAACAATTCAGTTTATGGCCTGCCAGAAACAGCTTATAAGCCATTAATGAAGTCATATGTTCAGCATAAGTAACTCATTTATAAATCATAACAATTGACGACCATTGGCAATTGATCCAGCCCGTGGTCCTGCCTTCCAGGTTTACAGTGACCTGACTCTGGTATTCGGGGATCAGGGTATATTGGTTGTCAAGACTAAACTGCCCGAAGTCACTGACATCTTCACTTTATAATGTTAAAAAAGACCAAATCACCATATGGCATGAACAAATCTCATATAAAGATTAATACATTGATTACTGAAGCACGCCCTAATGAAAGTGTTACCAATGCTCTTAACTGAGATGTATGTTTTAGACGAAGAGTAGCATTGAGGTTGGCTCTGAGGTGAGGAAACTTACTTACTTCCAGCCTAGAGAGATCTAATGTAAGAACAGGAAGTGAGTACTGAATATGTAGGGGAGGAATTTTCCAGCAGGCGTTCCAAATCTGAGGCAGAATGGGATTGTATCATAAAGGACCTTTGGCTGATATCGACTCGAGCTCAGGCAGCAAATGGCACGAAGCACCCAGAATGCAAAACTGGAAAGGCGCCGGAAAACAGGATAAAGAGAGGTGTGGGTGGGGGTGGGGGGCTATGTGCCACACAAACACACAAAATACATACTCGTTCTCACACAGACACGCACCCACCAGCTCAGAAACCCAGCCAAATTGAGAAAGCTCCACGGAGAAGTGGAAATGAATTGGCCGCGCTTCAGTCCCTCCTAGTGGCTGGGCTTCACCGCGTGACAGCGTGGGTCCCTCACTCCATCCTTTTTCCCTCTCTCCTCTCCCCCTTCTCTGGATACCCGCAAACAGCTGGGAACAATGTCTGGATGTGTCCCAGTAATTTAGCAGATGGCCTGTGTACTCCACTATCTGTCACCATAGTAACATGCTCTTTTTTTTATTTCTTTCTCTCTCTTTTTCCCCCCCTTCATAGTGCCAAGAGAAGGAAAATGGCAGACAAGATTCTCCCTCAGAGGGTAAGATGCCTCATTTTGTTTGTTTCTCCTTGTTTGTTTCCGTTTCTTCGGCTGTCCGCGTTTGCCAAGAGAAACAATGGGATTGCGTGTTATGTTTGCGGGGGGGTTTTAAGGTGAGGCGGGATTGGGTTTGGGGGGGTGGAGGTGGGGGGCAGACGTGGGTGTAGGGAGTGCATGGCAGAATCGAAAACATCGGCAAGCAGTTAAAATGCCAGCGGTGGGTGCAGTGGTCAGGGAAGTCGGTGGCGATGGCGGTTCAATTCTTTCGGGATGGGGTTGTGGGGGTCCTGGCACTTGTAGGGTGACAAGGTGCGGTCTTGGTATTTTCTGGAAAAACTGAATTGATCGTTAGAGGTAAACTATTGTCAGAATCCAGGATATGGATACAAAACTAGGCGCTGCTTGTTTGCGGACATTCAGACATGCCTGATTGGTATGAGCTGCGGCACCACTGCAGGGTGTCAGGCAGACCCCTCATTATTGCCATTATTGGGATCTCAGTGTGGTTTGCTCCGCTGCATGTTCAAGATGTGTTTTTTTTTTCGGAGACCGACATAGTGATTTGGTGGGCGGTGTGTTTTCATTCCGCCCTCTATTACCGGGGTCCAACGCCAGCCAGGCTTTTACCATGGGCGGTTTTGTGTTTATTCCCCTCACATACAGCACTGCGGCCCACAGATAGCGAAGCTATGTTTGCTGTTTGTCGGGCAGGGGAGGGAGTGACAGACAGACAGATGGAGAGAGAGTGGAAGTGAGAAAGAAAGAGAGAGATACAGAGAGAGAGAGAGACGGCAGGCTGGCGAAGTGGTGAGGGTGCTGCGTGAGAATCTCTGGGTCGCAGCCCAGCTTGGACTGCAGCCGAGACGAGCCATAGACTCTCTTGTCTGGGGACCTGCATGCTAATGCAGGGCCAAGAGGCCAGCACAAACCACACGTCACCCTGCACCAGGGTCTCTGTTTCACTTCCATATGACATACCTACAGACACAGGGAAGCCACAAAGGAAAAAGATACAAAGGATCATAATTCCTCTTCGCAGTTATCCCCACTGACAACTGACTCCCATATTATGATTCTCATGTTATATATTTCATCACATGTGCAAATATTAGAGTGTACATGCTGCATGTTTTGTGGTAGATATGGTTTAGGCATGTTTGTGAAGCTACATGCAGCTGCTTTGAGCTCATAAAATGTGGTGGTCTATTAACTTCGAGTCGTTCTCTCAGAATGAATCTTATCCTCTGAGCATGCGAGTGGGGTCATATCTAAACCCTATATTCAGTGCCCAGGTAGCAGTGTGGATAGGTATACAATGCTTGTATTTGTCAATGCTGTCTTCCAACCATGTGTTTAAGATGTCAATAGGTATAGCTACTGCTCCTTACTTACAGAGAGAGGGTGATGTAATGTGCTGAAAACCTGCTCAACTGAAAGTCGAGAAGTTTCAAGGCATCTATATGACCTATGAAGAAGATGTCATATGTGAAGGCATGATGCCACCACTAGGGTTCTGACAGAATTACAAAACTGGTCATTGGTTAATGTCCTCTGGTGAATGAGCCCTAGTCTGCTGAAGAATTCCAAGAAGTCATTTTCTGGGATGAAAATGTATGATTAACCAGAGAAGGTATAACTGGTTTACATGTATGACACATGTAGTGCATTTATACATGTGTCTAATCACCTTCAGATCCGTGAGCTGGTTCCGGAGTCCCAGGCCTACATGGACCTCCTGGCTTTTGAGCGTAAACTGGACCAAACCATAATGAGGAAACGAGTGGACATCCAGGAGGCTCTGAAGAGACCAATGAAGGTATATTAGGTTTTGATTCCCTTCATGACCCTGTTCAATTCCATAATGGAATTCCAGAAAATAGAGATTCTCAGAAAACAGCAATAGAGACCTGAAGGACTCACAACCCTGTTTTGAACAAACTTTGAGAAAATCTGAAGCTATTAGCATCTACATTGTGACTTAATATAAAAAAAGCTTTACATCAATCAAGATGGTACTGGAGGGAGGAGGATGATGATGATGAAGTAACATGATGATGAAGTGACTTTGCCCTCAAAACAAGGGTTTTGATAGGATTAGATTACCCTAATAATGCAACTTGCTTTCAGTTTGTACATAAATAGTGCCTGTCATGTCTATAGATATTCAGGTGTGATTGAAAGACATGAAAGACATGGGGCATTTGTAGACTTAGACAGTACAGTAAAGGAAAATAGCCATGGTGACTGATAACAATTGATCCTCTAAGTAAACCTGAGTAGCTTGGAAGATTGATAGGCAGATTAAGGATTATGTATATAAATCTCTATCCAACCGATCTGCTGCAGCAAAAGCGCAAGCTGAGGCTCTACATCTCCAACACCTTCAACCCCGCCAAGCCTGACGCAGATGATTCTGACGGCAGCATTGCATCATGGGAGCTGCGGGTGGAGGGAAAACTACTGGACGATGTGAGTACACGGTCAACTCTGGTGTCACATGACAGACATGCAAGTCCATAGGACTTCATGTACTGTAGACCTATCAGACATGTCAGATGTGACTTTAATACAAAGTATCATAATATTGCTGAGAATGTGAGCACTTATTTACACATACAACTGTTGTATGTGTATTGTTTGGATCAGCTTGTGGTTATGTAATGGAGGTATAGATGGTTTGGGTGTTCAAGTCCAGGCTTGAATGCAGTTCTGGATACTCTGTATACTACACAAACTTAAATATGCTGAAGGCCAGTTCTCATTATTATGGATTAAATGTATTCTTAAACTAGTTTATTTAAAATCTAAAATTTGTAATAAATGATAGAATTAGAAACTAAATATTCTAAAAAGGGGACTTTTGCTGAGGACCCCTTTGTCCTCCTACATGGATATGTAGGAATCCTTGTATCTAAATTTGGCAACCCTGAATCTTGGATCTGAGTTCAAATCATACCTCACAAAGATCTCAGTTTCTCCCGCCGTTGTTCTGCGTAGCCAATTTCCATAAGTCTGTCGGGTCTATGTGGAAATCGTATGTCTTAGGGGAGTGAGAGAATGTGTTAGAACAGTAAGTGCTAAATATTCATAGAGATCCCGTTTTGCCATTTGGCTGTGTGTCAACATGTTCAGCTTCAGTACAAAATCACAAAAAAATAAAAATTATCCCCCACTGGTGCTGGCTGGAAGTTAACCCTGCACCTGTTCCATTGACAAGGGTCATTCATTGACCTCTAAATACAGACTGTAACATTACACAGATCTGTATTGTGCTGAATGAAAACAACGCCTTTTTAACAGCAATATGCAAAGGTTGTAATGTTGCATTCAGCCTTGTAAACCCAGTATTGTGCATCTACCGTCTGGGTAGTAGCTGGTCATCACCATCACTTACCTACTTTGCATGATGCAAACAAAAAAGGTCATACTTTAAGAGTGTTGCAGTCGGTATGTGTTTATTGTTGAGAGTGGATATGTTTTGCATGTGGTGGGTGCCCAACTCTGCTGTGAAAAGCCCTGACATATTGTGCCAGCTGTAGTCTGATTTCATATAACATTCAGGGGGGTATTTATTTAATAAAGTACCTGGAAAAGACTTTTTAAAATCATACTAATATCTCGGCCTACTTTTTATGTATCATAATGACTATCCTTCAGTTTTCCAGCACATCACGTTACTGAAAATGAGCATAATTAATCAGCTATTAATAGTAATTAGATTGTAATGAATTCATTATTAATTACTGGTTATATAATCACTCCATCTATTATGGTGTGTAGGGTTTTTGAGCATGAGGTGGGGTTGGTTTGGCGCGTGCTGCGTCTCCAGTGTTTGTAGTGAGTGTGAGTGCGTGTGGGAGATGTGGCACTGGACTCTGTGTGAAACACAGAAGCGGGGTCATTTTTTTTCCTCTTTCTCTTCTCAGCCTGGAAAACAGAAAAGAAAGTTCTCGTCCTTCTTTAAGAGCCTGGTGATCGAACTGGACAAGGACCTGTATGGACCCGACAACCACCTGGTGGAGGTAAGTATCTCCTGGTCACCCAGTTCTCCCGTCTCTGTCTCTTTCTGTGTCTCTAATGGTTGAGTCTCCATACATCTGCCCAGTGTCATCTATGTTGTTACCTATATGAATGCAAGCTTTCCTTGCATAGCAACAGAGGTATCAGAATGACCAGATTCCTCATGTAATTGTTTGAAACCTCAATTCCCCATCATTAGTTATGACTACGGATGTATTATCAAACTAATGCTATCATAGTATCGAATTCATGTTAATCTTGGCAGAATAAAAAGGCAATAACACTAACTGTTACCTGACGAAAATCAAAAGTGCTAATTACCAACTTCCAATCATCAAGAATTCAACAAAACAGATTTGATTTACCATATAAGCGGTTTAAGACTTTGATTTTTACAATTTCCCCTTGCTCAGGCTAATATTACTTATTAAATGATCCATGTAGTCTTGTTAGGAACTGATCTGAGACCAGCTTTAGGAGCATTATTCCCTGCTGTGGTATAAAATGTATGATGGGTAAAGCCTTCGTGCTGTCCTGAGGAGACAGGGACCAGGATGTTCCCGAGGCTGAAAACAGAGCGGACAGAATGAAGATAAGACACAGGCACCAGATAAAGCCAAATGGGAAATTTCTCTTGCACAAGGTTTTTCAACTAACTGTCTACACGTCAGAACATCACACTTACTGCATAGAGAATTTGATTGATTCTGCTGAGCCATTTTCCTCTCCCCTTCTCTGCATTTGTGTGAGTGTGTGTGTGTGTGAGTGAGTGTGTGTGTGTGAGACGACATGCGCTCTCTGTGCTCCAGCCCATTCATAGCACCTTATGAAAGCTGTCCTTGGCAGTGGTACATTTCCGTCACACAAACAAATGGAGACTGGAATAAAAAAGGAGGCCAATTCACTCCTGAAAACATACCGTCCTCCATTGAAAAGCTATTGCAGAGCGAGGCACGTCACTTTGAGTGCCGAGCACTTTTAAAATGCCTTTCATCTTGAAAGTGTCTATTGGGGGACGTGTCAAGGTTCATACAGAAGCTATTAGAATTTGAATTGTGTTCAAGATCTAGAAGTCCAGTAAGGATGTCAACACAACATTCTGACCTAGAAAACCAGCTAAAATAAAAGTTTATTCAGCTAGGCACCAACTTCTGTTCTGGTGTGATCCAGTGGAAACAACTGGAAACATGGCCATCATCTGTTGAATTCCATTTGATTTTTGTTGACATCCTCATTCAGCACTATTATCTGCCAGCGCGTGGGAGAAAAAAAATCATAGTGGTTTCTTTACACCCATTATGCACAAACGTGATACAATTCTACTGTTTTTTTTTTTTAACAACATTTGCTTGTAAATGAAGGCTTTGTGAGTGACACAGAAGAAGGACACTTTAAAACAATTGAACGTTGGTTTCCATTGGGCATGCAGCCAAGAGGAATCTTTTTGGCAACAGGTTTGGTCACTGAAAGTAACAAGTCCTACCTGCTTCATCCACACTATGGATGTGTGATATTTTTTGTAAGGCCAACTTTACTTATTACTACATATTATTGCTTGTAGCCTATTAATCATACTGTTCTTAGACAGTTCTCATACTGTGTACTTGAACACATTTAATGTCTGTTGAGGGATAATTTACATAAACAAAATTTATATTATGAAGAAATGTCAAATCATTTTCATGGGAATGCATTTTCACATTTAACCAGTCAGATCAGCTAATGCCTTAATTTTTCTGTAATGACAAATTCATTAAGAAATTCATTAAGAAGTGAGGAGAAAAAGAAGAGGTTACATTTTACTTTATTTAATTGTAGAATTGCAGGTTCCCAATTGCACCTGGTCATAGAAACTTAAAGTTGTGGGAAAAGAGTTCAGTAAAGTAGCTTTAATTCATGGTGGTCTTCAATTTCATCAGCTCATGACTGGATGTAACCAAAACCAGTTAACACAGTGAGTCACTAAAGATGAGTTTGTGGTCCACTTGGAGCCTTGGAGCACATGTTATGCCACCTGAAATCATTGCATATGTCATCGACTTAAAACAATCACCACCCTAAAACCCTGTAGATTCAAATAATTAGCGCTTGTGTATTTGACTCCCAATTCACTAACTTCAAATGTACAGCAAGAATTGCCTGCAACTGTAGTTGACAGATGCAACAGAAACATGTGTTTGCAAAACAAAATACATTTTAAATTGTAAGTTAAATAGAAATAGCATGTCTCCATTTCAGAAAAAAATGTAAGCTACTGGCAAGGAAAAAAGCCATGCAGAGGGGCGCATGGACTGGACTGAGACTGGAAAGCAATGGCTGTTTCTTGTAGTGGAATAAAACACCTTTTATCAGCAATGGGATCTTTAAAGGGCAGCAGTGACCGGCTAAGAGACAAGTTACCCAGCTCACCACCGATCACCCAGCTTCTAGGCAGTTCTGCTCATTAATGCCATTAATATGTCAAACTGTGCTTTAGAAACATGAATATGATTAGGTACTGCTGTATTTGTTTTTATCAGTCTGCTCCTTCACGAACATGCTCAGAATTTGTAGCTTTTCAGTGGATGTCAGCATGCTGTTACTGAGGGGGAGGTGTACCAGCATTGATACTCCTGTTGAAAACAGCTACAAATGACTGAAATCTCAAAAATATCTAACCATTTCCAGTCCTTCATTTTTGTCATATCTTGCTGTGATTTTCCATGGCAACTTTGGCATTTTATTATTAATTCTCACAGCAAACGCCCTTGATGATAGTGACTTCTATACTGATTCAGTATAATATAGCAGAATATTTACAGAATAATTTCAGGAGAAATAACTTACACAGTGCAATGTCTGCCACACGTATGAGTTAAAAATGCAACTTTCCAAGCTCAGTGACTTTACCACTACACCAGACCGCCACAACCAAGCTCTCACATAATATTCTGGCAACATAGCTGTAATGGTGTAGCAACAGTGTCAAATTGCTTTAGTGTCCCAATGATGTTGTAAGAATGTTATCAGTAAGTTGTGAAATTGTGATGTTGTCAGAATGTTGTATGTTAGCTGGGAAATTATTCCAGACCTTAAAATGCTAACATCCTCCCTCCCCTTGAGTAACTTTTACCACCTCTGCCTTTCTCCCATTTAATTACACTGGATTGCTGCATCTCCCCTGTGGCTCTGCTGGAGTGGTATTTACCACAGTGTGGCAAGGTTTGTTGCTGGTTTGTTCCAACCATCATTACTGCAGCCCAGGCCAGTCCACTCCAGTCCTTGGGGGTGTCCAGTTAGATAGATCTTTAACAGGCAGCTGAAATGACAAAATGATAGCCAGACTTGGTCCAAGAGCCAATAGTCCCCTCTCGTCTCCATACAACCACACCCCCATGGGCCAGAGTCGGCTATCCTTACCCTTCCCATTCCCACCCTGCAAGCTGATCACTCCTCAATTCTTTCCTTTTCCAACTCAGGAGTTGTGAAGAAATGATATGAAGTCAACAGCAAATGCTTTAACTTACTGTGCATTCCATTCCAACTGATCTTGTCTTCTCAAAACCATATCCACATCCTCACAAAGTTACTTACTTAGCTATTCGTAGCCATAGTCATATGCACATCTTAGTCACATGTCTATGTTCCAAAGTCCATGTTCATAACTGCTCCCTGTCAAATTTATAAATGTTCAATGTCATATATCTTTACTGAATAAAGTTACATTCATAATGTCCCACAGTCCCATTCATGTCTGCTCATGAAACCTATCAAAGTCACAACTGGTACCATTCAAAGTCACATTCACAACCTCTCAATCATGTCTGTTCTATAAATGTCTGTACAGTTTGATTCTTTGCTAGCGCTGTAGCAACCTGACCAAGAGCAGTCCAGGAGCAATAGTAATGAATAGCAATTAAGTATCCCCCCGATAACGATGGGATTCCAAACAACCACTGGAGAAGAAATGCAGACAAGGACACCTGTCCACTCCTGGATGGCAGTTATTGGAATAGCGTCTTTCATCTAGTACTGAAACATTTCTCATTTCTGCTTGCTCATTTTCTTTGCATTCTTTCCCTCCCAACCAACATTAGCAGTCTTATAAAACATGTTCCTTTTAAAGCTGAAAACAGATTTTGAGATGCAAATTCAATCAAAGAGGAGCACTTCTGATTCTGTGTAAAATGACAAGGTTAACAGTTTTTTTTCTCACCTGGCCGTCATTCTGAGTGAAATGTGGACATTTTCACCCATTAGGGATCCATTCACGGCTGGAACTGCATCACAAGCATTTTGTCCTGAATTCTGTTTATTTTTTTTTTCTCATTTTTTCATGTTCTAGGAGTTTTTGTCACTGTGTTTTTAGGAAAAAGGAAATGGCACAGAATATTACTCATTAATGAAAACAAAGATTACACATTTTCAAAGAATGTCATCTTTTATTCTAGCAAATGTTTTGCGTACCTATAATGCTTTGTTTCTTTCATCTGCTATAATCCACTCCAGCTAAAGGACTTAGAAGCACTGTCATTTTTATTGTAACATCAAGGGCATGAATGAGTATTTATTTGAGCACTATGTATGTATAACTGTCTATGGGTGTGTGTGTGTGTGGTATATTATATGTGGGAGGGTGAGTGAGGGAGAGAACCAATAAATATGGTGATTGTTTGTATGAGAGAGTTGAAGACAGAGGGAGTGAGTGAGTTTGTATAGAGAGTGCCTGTGGGAATGGGAAGAATGGCATGGAAGTGTTCATGGATTACCTATGGAGTCACCGTCAGTGTTTTGTATATAGAAAGAGGGATGAAACCATATATTTTACAGTGGCTAATACGCAGCACAATTAAGTTGTGGAGGTGTCTGTGCTTGTGTTCTCTTGCAGTGGCATCGCACCCCCACCACCCAGGAGACAGATGGCTTCCAGGTGAAGAGGCCGGGTGACGTGAGCGTGCGCTGTACCCTGCTGCTGATGCTGGACTACCAAGTGAGGGCACCAGAGGGCTTGCTTTATGCAGCTGTTATTTGTACAGTGCTTTACAACTCTATTCCTGGAGTGCTAGAATTACTCAGGTTTAAACCTGATATCCCTTGTGATTATTCTACCTGTCAAGATGGGAGGTTCACAGTGTGGTCTCATGTGAATTTAAAAGTAGAACATTGTCACTTTTGGGCTACTACAGTAGCAATGCTAACACATATGATAAAATTGAATTATGGTGGTGATTGGTGATCATTAGTTAGCTGTTTTGCATTCTGACATCTGATTGGTTGGAACTGCATCCAAGTAACCTTTGCATACCAGACATTTTTTTCTTAAAGAATTCCACCAGATGCATAGCATTAGCATTTTTGTGCATACAGTAACATTTAATCCTGTAGGCACTTCTGCTATTCACGTACATAAAGGTGGTGCTCATTTCAACTACATTCCCCCACAGCCCCCCCAGTTCAAGCTGGACCCCCGTCTGGCCCGTCTGCTGGGCATCCACACCCAGACCCGCTCGGCCATCATTCAGGCGCTCTGGCAGTACGTCAAGACCAACAAGCTGCAGGACGCCCACGACAAGGAGTACATCAACTGTGACAAATACTTCCAGCAGGTAGAGTCACTTCCTCTGCAATCATCACAGTTATCTCAATAAGCATAAGTACAATAAGTACAGGTAATCTAGTAGAAACACAGTGTTCCTACTGTGAAGGCTTCTAGTGGTTTTGTAATGGTGGAGAGTGCATTTTCCTTGCATAGTTTTTCTCTTGCATTTAGAAGGAAATCCTATCTATCTATGACATCATCCATCAACATAATTATTGTCATCATCCCCTCTATAGTTCATATTTTGATAATGTCAGGGCTGGTAGTGAATTGAGCTTGTAGCAATAGATAGTACTTGTAGTGCCTGATTATGTAAGGAAACAGTAGTATCATGTAGTTAATCTTTAGATGTACTTATAAAAATAATGGTGTTGCTCATAAATCTAGAAGGAGAAGTGCTCAGGGGAGATCTACATTAGAGTATGTTGAAGAGAAGATGGATTGATTGCAATTGCCACTTGGTTGAACAATTAGAATGCAAAGTAAACCAAGGTTTTAAAAGTGTAAGAAAATGTGCATGCAAACTTTATACTCCGTCAGATTTTTGACTGCCCTCGCCTGAAGTTTTCTGAGATTCCTCAACGCCTCACCAACCTGCTGCTGCCGCCAGACCCCATTGTCATCAACCATGTCATCAGGTGAGCAGGGGTCTGGATAATCATAACCCAAATTTAGGACACTTAAGTGTCACAGCTGTATGGTGGCATTTGTACAGTATGGTCAGTGGTGGCTGGTGAGCTCAGAATGAGAGAGGGACAAAGTTTACCTTTAAACCTATTATTACTTTCAACCTGTTCCCATTTATCCCACTTGATTAACAGTAAATATGTTTATTCGTGGAGTAATCAACACCAGCTGACGTAAATAGATAAAATGGTTACCAATTTCATTTTGTCATGGAATTGGTGTTGCAATTGTTGCTAATGCAAACTAGTGTTACGCTTGTTATATCCATGGATGTTCTTAATCTAATTACATCAATTGGCGTTGACTACTCCGTGAATGACTTGTTTTATTGTTAGTGAAGGAGATTAAATTGGAACTGGTTGAACATAATTATAGGTATAAAGGTAAAGTTTGTTCCTCCCCTGTTTTGCATTTACCAGCCACCAATAATGTAGATGCAGATATGTACTCTTAGTGGTGTTTAGCTGCTTCAGAAATGCAGTGAGAAAGGGTAATTTCTAAAGGATATCTTTTCATCTTGTCTACATCATATCTGGACAGCGTGGACCCCAACGACCAGAAGAAAACCGCCTGCTATGACATTGATGTGGAGGTGGAGGACCCTCTGAAGAGCCAGATGAGTAGCTTCCTGCTCTCCACAGCCAATCAACAAGAGATTGCATCCCTAGACAATAAGGTCAGCCAATCACAGTTACAAGCTAGTCACACTCTGCACACTGTAGCTAAGCAAGTCACTAACTCTCTGCAGTTCTTTTCTTCCTGCCAGTCCTGCAATCAGTAAAGTTATTTAGAATTTAATACCTTCCTCTTTGATATTTGTGTTTAATTTACTTAAAAATGCAGGTTTATCTCAGTTGCCATTTTCTTGTTTGACTTTGCTTCCCACAGACACATTGAAGATTTCTGTTACTAGGCTTTCACACTGTGGTAATTTAAGACCTCAGTGTGATTTTGCAAGTCAGCCAATCATCTCCTCATTATATGCTAGAAATGGGTATTAAATGTGAAACAAAATTAGCATATACTGAGAACTCAAAGCCTCAATTTAAGATGCTTGGAGCTGTGTAATTTGTACAGCTTGGATGATTTGTAATTGAACCTTGAACCCTTTCAGATTCTCTTCTTGTGAACCTGGTTATGCCAATGGCATGCTGATACTGTCTGTCATTATACAGTATTTTCTCTCAGTCAGCACAATTTGCCCTGAGTCTCAGCTTTCTCTCAGTAATTTCTGCAATGCAGTGTGCTGTACGCTAGATGTCAGCACACATTCACTTCATTGTCATTCATATAAGCATAGGCAAGAGTTATAAGAAGAATCATCATAAGCTTCATGTAAGGTCTGTATGCAATCACTGTATTTAGTTTCTTCTGTGGCAACAAAGAAAAATGCTTTTCAGTTACATTGCATCAGGTCTTCATTTCAATTGTGTCTGGATTCTGTCATGTAATGAAATATTTGCCCGCCAGCCACCATGCCCTTTCACTCTGCTGTCCACCAGCTGAGCTGCATTACCATTGAGTTGGAGGAGTACATTTAATGTGACGTTGGCACAAGCTGACTTCAAACTCCCCATTAAACATGTTTAGCTTTTGTGTGGTAAGGCGAGGCAGGGTCAGTTTCTTCAGCTGAAACCCACTCTTTCAGGGGTGATAGTACTGTGGATCATGTGACATTCTGCAGGGATGCACATTAAGTTGGTACTGGCAATAACAATTTCATACTAGATGGTGATTCATGTCCCTTCAGTAAAATCCAGTGGTTTAACAGGATGACTCATCATAACCCCCAAAAGCCACCCTCTTAAAAATGAGTCATGGTCATTGAAAAGGTCTTCAGTGCTGCACTCTACCACAGAATGGTACATTAGATCTTGAACTTACCAGATCAACACAAGATCTTCAGCTTTTCTTGACTTCCTTCCTGTCCTAGATCCATGAGACAATTGAGTCCATCAACCAGCTGAAGATCCAGAGAGACTTCATGCTCAGTTTCTCCAAGGACCCCAAAGGCTACATCCAGGACTGGCTCAAATCACAGACACGAGACCTGAAGGTCAGTTGGACTGAATCCTGTTCTTATCAAAGGTTAACAGCAGAGTCTTCCCAAATAATATAATGTTCTGACAACACTGCTGTGGAACTGGAGCAACAGGATGATACTGTATATAAAATTAAAATGTCACAGAAACTGCATATTTTAAGATGCAGTGCTGAAATCTTTCCCCAGTTGGGCCTTGGGTCATTCAACAGAACATCAGCCAGCTGGAAGTTTTACTCATCTGATCCTCCCTTAGTGCTCTCCTTAGCCAATCACATTCCACCGCTGAACATTTCAGCCAGAAACCTGAAAGAACACTGGTGGATTGTTTGTTGAGAAAATCACTGCATACAGTATTACATACACTTTACATACAATCACTCCATACAGATATGAATGGTCTCTTGTTAGCTGGAAGGGTCAAGCACTTTGTGAGCAAGGTAGTCTCTGTCTTAAAGAGCTGCGCCTCTTGATTGGTTACAGATGATGACGGATATGGTGGGCAACCCAGAAGAGGAGAGAAGGGCAGAGTTCTACCACCAGCCCTGGTCCCAGGAAGCTGTTAGCCGCTACTTCTACTGTAAGGTGAGACCACCTCGGCTTTCTTTTTTTTCGGTTACAGGTCTTTCAGTCTAACTTGCATTTATACCTATAGGTATTCACAGAGATTATAGCCTCGTGGTTCTCATTTGAGATTTTAAATGTGTTTTTCATGAAATTAGTAAATAAATCCAGACTGCATGGACATTTATGTCAATTGAAGAGCGTAGCCACATTTGAGCCATTCTGAAAGATTTGTTCAGCTCATACCTATGTGTGTCCGGTTCCTCCCATAACATACAACTCATTTTTTCTCCACAGATCCAGCAACGAAGACAAGAGCTGGAGCAGGCTCTGGCTGTGCGCAATACCTAAACCCCTAAACCCTCCCTCCCCTGCCCTAACCCCCACCCTCACCTCCGCCCCCATTCCCACCGCTAGTCCCCATTCTCTGAGGGATGTGCCGACCCAGCCCCTTGTCTATATTTGTTATTTGTTATTTTCTCTTTTTGTCACGACCTCTGACCTGTGACCTGTGACCAATCGCACTTGCCCCATGTTTCAAGGTTTCAAGCCCAGTTTGGAATGAAGCCTGAAACAAACAATGAATTAACTCAGACTATTTCCACCAAGCCACAAACCACCTCACCCAAGCTCACAGGATCACAGCAAACAACCATTTGACCCACTCCGGTTCAACACATTATGGATTTAAAAACCAACCCACACTGGTATTTTCATACCAGCAACTTTTATTGTCAAAACAAGCCATGGATACTGCAAAATCTCACAATACAACATCTGTATATTGTACAGTTTCCTATGTAATGTGTAAACACAGCCATTTGGTTTGCTTGTCTCTTTCTAAAACGTGGATATGTGTCCAAACCAAACTTTTAAGAGCAGTGAAAAGAAAGGACACAGAAGTAAATGGAAGGATTGGTGGCTCTACAGTGGTCCTGATGTAAGAAGATCCCACAGTGTCTGTGTTCAGTCAACAGTATCAGTGTTCAACCACAGCGTTAGTTGTCTGTGATGACTAAAAGTGTCAGTATTAAGTTCACAGTGTCCATGCTGAGCCTGATATGTCAGTGCTCAGCTGCAGTGTTAGTGTTGAGCCTGCAGTGTTAGTGTTCAGTCACTGCGTTAGTGTTGAGCCTGTTGTGTCATGTCTTTGGAGTCTCTCAGAGCTCCTGAACACACACATTTCCTATTATCACTCACCTCGCATGTTCAGAATCCTCTCACCAAGAGAGACGCAGGCTGAGTTAGACTACACAGCCAGCCAATGGGGGCCAGCTTGTGGGAGACAAACATGTGGCCTATTATGGGATTTGTCTGCACGTCAGTATACCCAAAAAATAAAATCAGATAAAGTCAGTCTAGGATAACATTATTCATTTTTTAGTCTGAAGGACCAGCTAATAAACACTTAGGCAGGCAGCCCCGAAAGAGAAGGTCACAGGCCATTAATGTCTGTATGAGTAAGTGTGTAGAGACAATGTTTGCATAATGCTGGAGGTGTGATATGAGAATGTATGGCCTTTCATGCCACACTTCTCCTTCTCCACTCCAAGCCTGACAAAGGCAGTGCTGTTCAGAGAAATGAACCTGCCCACATTCGGGAGATAGCCATCTAACCAATCTTTCTACCTGAGTGAAGGCAGGTCTAAAGGAGAAGGCTTTAGCTCTATGGGCAAGGGTGGTGATTCAAACTGAAAAACACTTCCATGAATAGGCTTCTGAGAATCAGACCCATATCTATGCTACTACACCCCTGGCATTTAAGGTTCTGCTAGAGTTCAGGCGTTCCCAGTTGTAGTTGGCTTTAGGTCTCCCACCATCTTACTGCTTGGGTTTCAAGCCCAGAGAATATGTGAAAGTAGGGGGTAGTACCAACTGCTGACCACGCCTTAGCATTTGTGGGTCCATGCAGTATAGCCTTCATCGGCAGGACCAGTATAGTTTTGGTTTAGGCTTGTTTTAATCCAACGTTGCAATGAGGTTGTCCATGCTAACTGTATCAAATGTGGCTTTATCGCTAATATTACCACATTGTATGGGTAAAATTTTCAACAGCACAGTATTATTGTTACTTCCAGTGGCTGTTTGTGGATTTTTGCCTGATAGGAGGCAGATAGAACTTACTTTAGAGACCAGCAGTGGTTGGTTTAAAGTTTTGCTTTGGGAGAAAATAAAAACCTACCCCCTTCTGCCTCATCCATTGAGATGTTTCTAAATATGCACATTGATTTAATCTGAATTTTCTCTCCCCCACCCCTGTTAGAAAGTGAGGTAACAGAAATGTTTTGCAAACATTTTATGTACACACATCCCATTAGCCATTGATGTATAGCACTCTTCCATAAGATGGCTCTAAGTTCAGTGTTCAGGAATCTGGAGTCACACCAGTGACCAAACAAGGCACCCCTCATCTGTCTTCATTAAGGTTATAGTCCACTCACTTCACTTCCACAAGCTGTAGTTCATTCTTTAGAAACAGTTCTGCTGGTCATCGACTGTCAGGAATCCCTATTGCAGCAGTCACAAAATGTGGAGAGATGTTTAAAGATGTGTATTTATTTGAACTTAAACATTTTGTAATGTGTAAGGTTCATACATGTGTTGTATAATGGAAGGACGATTGGGACTGCATGTCTTTTTAAACCATTGCAGTTTACAATGTAGGACAACGTTTGGAGCCCTCACCTGGTTCCCAAACAGCTGGTGTTTTATACGGGGAAAACAATGTGTCAATGTGTGTGAAAATGGAATGTGGTAGCAGGGGGTGTTTCTTCATGATTGGTACAGGTAAGGGGCTCTGGATTCACTGCTCTGAGTGCTTATTCCACCACATGATTGTCTTGTTTGGTTTCTGTTGTTCACTAAGCTCATTTTCACACTGTGTACATAAAACAGTCAATGTTTCAAACTGCATGGAAAACCCATGATTGTATATATGTATGAAAGTGTGAAGTCTTTCCATTACTGTAGATAATAATGACCTATGTCAAAGCATGATTCAAATGCTGTGGTTCTGGGCACAAAACAGGAAAGATACCACCTAGATAACGAATAATTGTTTTCACAACACTAATTTAACATTGTCACAGTGTTATTATATTGTTATTATGTATTGTGTCAGAGCAAGAGGTAATTGCTTGCTGGGAATGTCAACAAAAGCCCTGGTATCCTGTGGATAAAAATGAATCTTTTCTATAAATGTTTTGACTGCATGTGAGAAAAATATGACATTATCAGTGTTAATCTGTAGTGGGTATTAGGAGAGGGAAACCAACAGAAACACCCAGTTTCATACAAAGGAAAATGAAAGAATGGTACAGAATCCAGCTGCTAGATTCCACAGTTTTTCTGTAACATTTTAGTAATACTAACATTGTGTGAAAGCAATCTGAAATTCACCACTGCATATTACAAATTAAATATAGTCTGGAGGAGGTAAAGCTGGTGAAGGATGGTTTCAAAAGGGCTGGTTAAAATTACAGCTCTGGAAAACATGCCAAGGTCTATGGACCAGAGTACACTGTCCCTAGGACCCATAGCATTTAAATTGAAAAGGAAGGCCTGCATTTCTTTTAAACAATCCCTGCAAAACCCAACAGGTCCTGTTTCTGCCCATTTGCACACTGCAAACCATTCATCCTATTCATTGTGATGGACATGACCATGGTAACAGTTGCTGCAGCAATGGAGGACGGTCATTTTTCTCTGTGCCAGATACAGAATCAGTTCAATAGTATATACAAGAACCTATTTGTCCCAAGCTACCCTGCATTATGGCACTGAGGTTACTAGACATGTCACAAAATATAATTATACTAAAAATCATTATGTGGTATGATGCATGTTGTCCGTAAAATCAATTGATTGAAGCACTGATCTCATGGAGCCATATTGAGAAGTTAGAATGACACAGTACCATCTGCAGACACTATAGTTTTAAGATAACAGGCTTCAGATTGTTCATAGAATAGTATTGTTTTGTTGCATACCAAACTATGTTTGAACATGGTTTTTTTGAGTCTTTCCACCTTTTTCTGGAAAATAAGTTCCTGTTTCAGGGCAAAGGTACATAAAAAGTGGATATCAGCAGAACGTTACATTGGGCTACAGTAGCAACATGAGATAATGGTCTCCTAGTAAAAGGCGATACATTTACAGAGTAATGCTTCTTATCAATGAGCATTTTTCATTACTTTAAAAACAGAATAATAGCCTGTTCAAAATGACACAGATGTACAACCAGTACAAAAGAGGTGGACTTATCTCTGCACTTGTTTGATCCAATACAGTCTGCTTGCTCTTTTGTATTGCTCTTCCTTTAAACCACCCACAGGGAACGATACATCTATCAATACACAATTTACAAGATCCCAGAACCATTGCCTGTCTTTAAGTCTGAAGCACCTTCAGCTCATGATTGGACATTACAGCTATGTCATTTAAAGGTATGCTTGCAAAAAAATCACAGATTTTGTTCTTTTTTTGTGCATCCTGGAAATTCCTGAGAGAAAAAGATAAAGAAACTCACTGCCTCAGAGTTTTATTTTTTTTTACCTATGCATGCTGCATGAACATTATATTTTATATGTTTTTAAAAGGATGCTTTTTTAGCACAAGGAGGTCAAAATCAACAGAAATCTGACCATTGTGACAAGTAACATGTCCGGCCTCTGACTTGTGAGTTGAGTGCTGTGATCGGCCTTTCATGTCTTGTTATAAGTGAGAGACTTTATGACCAGAATCTTTTCTAAGCTGGGGCCCAAAGGTTTCCATTGGATTTTTAAAGGAACTGATTGTCTTTTGAATTTGTGCGGTTGGATAAAATTAATGTACTGGATGGACTACTGTTCTGCATAAAACTTGACTGGATGAAGACCGTGCCTGGAATATCCCTCAAACTCAAGTTGATTGACTCTGCTCTGGTGAGCCTTTTAGTGGTTAGGGGATACCCTAACCACTGTACGGCCTTTTCCTGCTTGGGACTCTTATAAAGGCAAACTGTCTTTCCCAACTGTCTTTCCCTCATGGGGACCCAGAATTCATCATTTGTACGGGATAGCACCTAACCTCTAGGAGGTGCTTTTGGAATCATTTTTACTTATAATTACATTCAATGTTCTGGGGGAAAAATAAAGAATGCAGTTGTGATTCTGATATTAGACTTGTAGGGACAAGAAATTTTGCCAAAATTTGTTACTGCAAGACTGCTGTGGTAGCGAGCATGTCATATTGTCTTGACAACCATGAAATGTCACCCGTGCGAGTCTAGGTTAGTGTCATTTTTGTTTGGGTTTGTCTCACAGTGATTTTTGTTTGTGGTTTCCCCTCAGTATAATAAAAATAACAGACTGACCTCACCTCACCTCCCAGACTAATCTAGGGAAGTCACTTAAAAATGTAGCCTTTCTAAGGTCTAACCAAAAATCCTATGTCCTAAGTGAGAACATGTGGTCCAGTCAATCAAAGTTCCACCTAATGATTACCATGTACGGCTGGGATTCAAATCCCAACTTGGGCACCTTTCCACACTTTTGATCCCCCTTCATCTCCATCCCGCTTTGCTTTCCATTGTCTGGTATGAAAAGAAAAATGAGGGCAGACTGTGTGCACTCCTTAAAAAAAGCCTGACCAGGATTCAATCAAGATTTGTCCCTAACCTCTACTTACAATTGAGTACATGTGTCATGTTTCTTCTCCACAATAACAGCTTGGTGAGTTAATTTCCATGTTTGCTGAACTCACTAAACTGTTAGTGGAGATAAAACTGAAAAACTGCATTTAACCATGAGCTAAAGTTATGGAGAAATGTTGGTTGGATTCAGTCCCCTGTCTCTGAGGGTTTAATGTCCAAGCAAGTGTATATGTGCATCCACTATAGTCACAGTCCATTGCTCTTTCAAGGACACCCTGAAGAAACTATTGATTCCCAGTGAAAGAACATTCTTGCAGTATAATGAAGGAACAAAAACTGTATATAAGTTTTTTTTTCATGTGGTGCCTTTAAAAGTTAACTAAATGTTGTATAAAATGAATAGCCTTAGAGCTATCTGCAAAGTTCATTTAGATGAACTAGTTCTGGTCAGGGCCTGGGTTGCAAACACCAGGGAAAGTGAAAGGCTGTGGGGTTTGATAGTAAAAGACAGCCCACATTTTCATGTCCATGTCCAGAGTTAATTTTGTACAGACATCTTTCCTTAAGGACAAAGATGGCCTGGGAGTATCATATGACATAAAAGACCAAAAATATGCAACAGCACCCTTCAAAGTTTCAGGTCTGTAGCTCAGTCTTTGCCTAGAGGGTCATGGGTGAAGAAGGCTCAACTCAAGGTTCTCTGATAGAGCTCTTTGATATAACTGTGAGTCTGACAAGTGAGGCTTGGGCTGGAGCAATTCTGCAGGCATGATGGGAAATGTGACAAACTGGACATATGCAATGTGTGCTTCCCCCAACTACCACTCACAAAGCTGCATGACTTTCCCTTTATTTGAGATGTAGGTTAAAACCAGTTTAATCTTGTACATAGAAATGCAGGGGTTGTGGGCTTCAGACATGAAATAAGCTGTGTTGTACTGTAGTTGGGTGGATAAGGCCTCCCAACAGGCCTCTGAGCCCAGCTCTAAGTAGTGATAAGGAATGCAAGTCCTCAAGGTTTCTGTAGGAAAGCGATATTTTTCATCAGTTTTTTTTTCTTTTTAAATCAAACTCCATTGCAGATGTAACTGTGGTCCGTAACTAACATTGTCCTGCTGGCTGTACAGAACATGTAATAAAACATTTCTAATTATGCCGTGACTTGGATATGCTTGGATAATTCACCCACTAACCACAACAGAAGTAGGGTTACTGAATGGTCTAAAGTCATTCATTGAACATCGAGCAGCAGCATACATGTAAAAGGATAGCTGATAAAATGCAGCTGGATGAAATCTAGCCTAAATCCAGTTTAATAACAAAATTAATGTGATCTCTGTATATTATGGCGTTGCTTTGACTTGTTATGACAGCACATCCATCGAACAGACTATGCTAACTGAAAATTCTCTTAAGTTAAACTTCAGCCCAGTCTTGAAATTCTGAATTTATGTCAATTTCAAAAACAATCTCAAACCATTCACAGGCTGTAATACGAGTATCTGGATCAGCCCAGTAACTGTCAAAATGAGAAAATAAATGCCATATGCAAAACACATTAAAATACTCTCCGTAATGTCCTGTGAATGGTGTCTCAATGCAAATTCAGCATTTACCGTAACAAAAATGTTGGACTAGGGGACTGACTACTTTTCAGTTGAAACAGTATGGAACTTATTTTCCTCAAACTATTTAAATATTTTGTAAAATTAAATTTTCCGTATTAGCTTTTAACATACCACTGAAATCTCCTGGGGCCATCTCTGTGGGGCAGCAAAAGCATTGAGTAAGGCCGCATCACTTGTAATACAGTAACAGCATGTTCTCATTAAGCAGAATTACATAGCAATCATATTAGTCACACTGTGCACATCACCACAGATGCACATAAATTAATAGCTAATCACAAAGTGCTTGAATTTAATCCATTTAAACATTCAGTCATCTTTGGTTTTTTTTTTTTTTAAATGTCAAGTCCTGTACGGAAATAGAAGATGTGGAATTAGCAGAGCTGTGGAATGTTCAATTTATCTGTATGCAAACAGTTACAGTTACAAACAGCAGGAGCAAATTTAGCATAAATACCAAGGAAAGCCTGTGAATTTGTGTGCTCTTCAGTTATGGTAAGTGTCTTTAACTTTATAGGGAAGCTTTAATAACTACACAGTGGCAGAGTACAGCTCTTAAAATAGTAAATTATGAGGTAAAATTATGACTCCCCCAACATCAGCTTGTGTTGTGTGTGTGAAGCCCTCCAAGTTATATATTTGCCCACTGATCAGGTACGTAAGCTGTGCAATTGCTTACATTTCAAAGAATTGTTAAACATGTAATGGGGTTCAGACTTTGAGTGAATAGACAAGGTTACAAAGACAAACCTCTAACTTTCCTAAATTAGACAAACTTCAGGTATGGTGTTTGTCCTTCTACCCACTGCAGCCTGCCAAGCTTTAGCAGCTCTGTGAAATGGAGTCATACAAAAGCCCCAGTGGATGAACTGTACCCACACGGACAGTCAACACATGGTATCTGCAAGTCAGAAAAATTTTAAAGCTACACCTAGACTTAGCATGTCTGTACACCACTTCTTATTTTCTGACTTTATTTGTATATATAGCATTTGAAGGAAACAGCTGTTCTCATACAAATTGTGGCTTCTGTACAGAGCCATAAAGCAGCATCAAACAAATCTCAAAGGACTACACTGGAGCCAGGTCTTAAAAGCCTGTGAACTGACCTGTCTGGACCTCTCAGCGATGGCACTGCAGCGAGACTGCAAAGTTCTGGACCTGGGCCAAGCCCTAGAACTGCTCCAAAGCTGCATCAGTCCAACTTTCTGCCCCTACATCCCTTTCCTTTGTGGGCCTGCACAGACATTCCTTCCTGATGGTATATTCACATTACCAGGCATAGAAACAGATGGAAGTCACTATATTTTATGGTGGGAGGGGGATATGTGGTACTCCACAGCAACTCAAGTGGCAGTTGTGAAATGCTTTTCACCCAGTTTTTATTGAAATACAGATATGATACATCTCCTTCAGGTGATTCAGCTGAATCAGGAAGTTTCAGTTTAATTTCAGGTTATACTACATTACTGAGGTACTGTATCAACATAAGATTTTAAGTCGGATTAAATACTATTCATTTTGAAGGCAGGGACATAATTGGAAAATAAACTCATTCTGCATTCTCCATTCTCTTTGTCTTTTAACAATGCATAGATGACACAATTATAAATGTGAAAATAAGCTGTAGGCCAAAATGCAGGTTGGTAAGGTTTTTAATGTAAAGACACAATCAGGCTGATTACAATGCCCAAAAGTAAGGCCAGAGCAACACAGATATGTGGCACAAAATATTCAAATAAACAAATGACCAGGAGCGCAGGTCATCTGTGCTAAAGGCAGTGCTCTTGGTGGTTGGAATTGGCTTCCTACACGATTTCTGCTGGTTTACTGGCATCAGCCCAAAGCACTTACAGCACAGTTCCTGATGGTCCCTGTAACACACCTTCAAGGAAAAAACCGAAACAGCCAGGCCATGGCCAGCAGGCTTGGACTCTAAAGCAGGGGGTAGCTGTGTAGTCTTTGCCCATGGCCACCCTCTCCGAACCATGGACTGATCGCCGACGACAACGGCTGATGAAGGACACAGTGCTTTCTTTCAAAAAGAAATGTACTTCTGCAGGTAGAAATATTCTTTCCTTTCATTATTTCAATTCAAGAAACCTGATTCAGGGGTCCAGGAATTGTAATTCGGGACAAAACCAAAACTGGCATTTCTGCTCTTCATAAATGAGTTTTACTTCAACAACCTATATGTAACAGAGAAGACAATAAGCTGGACTATTCAGTCAACCGTTTCTCTACTGTTTAAGTTTCTCCAAGTCATGTAAACGTAAGTGGAAGGTGCCATTGCTCCATACAGTCTTTCCAGAACAGGGGCTGTCGGTTCCCCCACCTCTAGTCTCTACCAGTCTTATCCTTTATGGTGAGGCCCATGACCCAGACCATGTCCCTGTGTTTCTGCAACATTTGCTGTAGTAAATCAAACCAATGTTAGGACAGAATTAGGTGTCATCTAAGTGCTGTTGGCCTGTTCCTGCTCAAATAGGGCCATAGCCAAATGGGAGCGGGATGCAAGCCCCTCTAGGTTACTGAGGACACAACGGTGGTAGATGTCCTCACTGAAGCGTGGGTTGCAGACCCTCTGCACATACTTTTGGACAAGCGCTGGCTCCACGGCCCGGAAGACATGCAGCCCAGAGTAACGCACAAAGATCTCATAGACGTCCATGCTCTCCAGCAGCTCGTCATTGTCCAGGATGTCGGCCGCCATCTTAGTGCGGGCTCCCATGTAGTCGGCGTTGTAGAAGCAGGCCTCGTCGAAGACGTGGCGGTCGAAGCGGCCATCACGCAGGCCCTCTGAGGAGAAGGAGTTAGCTGCAGCGGCTGAGGGCTGCTGGTCCCGATACACTATGGCAGGGCTGTACTCCTGGAAGTGGATGGGGAAGAAGACCTGCCAGTTGCTGATGGCGTTCATGCGGCAGCGGTTGAGGAAATCACCGTTCACCTCTGTCCACACACTCGCCAGGAAGAAAAGCGTATCCACAGGGTGCTTCTTGGAAATGATATCCATGAGCTTGACCTGTGAGGGCACTTCTGTCTTTACACTGATCCAGGGGATTTTGGTGTCGCCATAGCGCTTCTCGACCTCACCAATCATGGCCTTGATCCCGGCGAAGACATCGCTCTCTGTGACCCGCTGGGCGTCGAAGGGGTCGTAGATAAAAAGGAAGGTGAGCAGCACGTTATCGTGCGTGTCCAGGGCATTCATAGCATACGTGTCCAGGAAGTTGCCCACATAGTCCTGCTCACGGGCTGTCACTGGCAGTATGACCTGCACACGTGTGGCCTCTGTCACATAAGGCATGGGGATGATTTCGATGGAGCTGAGGGGGCGGAGCAGCCCCACCCGCTTGGCGATGACCTGACTGTGGCCCTTCTGGGTGAAGACCTCTAGGGCCAGATCCAGGGTGTACTCCATGCCACGAGTGGGGTCAAAGCGGCGGTAGCCGTTGAGGAGGCGGCGCTTCCGGAAGCGAAGCTGGGGCTGGTACCGCTCGTTGAGGCGCTCCACAGCCATTTCCAGCACGGCACTAACATCGGCCCTGTCCGCCCCACGCAGCTCGCACTTGGGAGAGCCGTCGGCGCAGGAGTAGATGTGCTCTTCGGTGAAGTAGTCCCAGTTAATGACCTCGAAGCGTGTCTTGGGCTTGAAGGGCGGGTTTATGCCGATGGGCCAGGAGGCGCCCTCCCTTCCCTCTGGGGTTAGCTCGCTCAGGTTGTTGATCTGGACCTGCCCAATGAAAAGACAAGTTCAGACTGAGTTATTGCAGGAATGCAGTAATGCAGACTCAGGGTGCAAAGTCATGGGCTTCATTTGTCAACTCAGTGTGTTCAGAAATTCCTTCTTAAACTGTGCATTGGCTCATATTAACAATTTTCAGACTCGTGCATAGGAGAGAGACACCTTTACAGAATCAATGCAGATTTCAGATAGTGTGCAGAAGCCTTTTTAAAACAATTTTAACTCTTTGTATATTTTCTTTGTATATATTGTGTATATTTTCATATTGGGATTGAAATTTTGATGTGACGCAAGCAATCAACTTCCAAGCTTCTGGATGAAATGAAGTCACTCTCAGTCTCCTACCTTCATGTTATTATGCACCTCCTGCATGGTAGATGACATGTATCAAATGTGTGGTGATTTCCCTCTACAGTTCAGATTTGGTAACAAGAACATTTCCTCGTTCCTTGTTCATTATGTTCTTTATTTAGATGAAAAATTATTCTGATTGAATGCAGCTTGTCTGGTTAATTTGTCATTATTTTCAGCTAATATAATTGAACATTGCACAAGGCGATGTTGTCTCCATTAAACTGTCAATGACACTTTGTCAATGACAAAATATACTTATGAGCCTCTGTTCTCTGTATTATTCTTAGACTAAACAAACTTGTCAAACTAAGATCACTATCTTGACAGGACTGCTAACCAATATCTCTCATCGCTACTTCTGCAAACACCACAAAAAACAACTACTCATTGTTTCAAATATTTGTGGACATGTAAATTAGGGGTTTTGCCATATGTGACAGATTGTTTCTTGTGCTTCTTGTTAATCATAACAAATATAATTATTACAATGACTTTGAGTCTCTGTAGTGTCTGAATCACATTAAGTCATGTCTTTCCCAACAGCATTTATAAGTTTGAAACAGTTTCAAAATAAAATAGTTTGCTGTCCTCAGAGATAATTACCTCTATTTTAGTCTAAGGGATTTTATATTCACCATCATTATTCCACCTTTGCCACAAGAAACATTGGTGTTGAGCCATAGGTATGAGAAATTTATCTACTAAGAGGTCAATCGTCCTTTTTCCTACAAAATAGGTTTACAGAGGGCCATTTTTGTGCAGATTCTCGATGTACATTATGCAAAGACAGTCATACAATTCATCTGATTATATGAGATATGATATGTTACAGGTGCAAAAAAATATTGGGAGGAATTGGGAATACTGACATTCTACACATAAAAAATTGTGGATTTCTTTGCAGAAACACAAAGTTTTTCTGCACATGTTAGGGAAGGACATTTGGACGGAATTCCTCGTAAAAGTTTACATTGGGTCATTAAACAGTTACACATGTGGCATAAATAATAATGACTATTAATTTAAAAAAATCATTTATTTACAGCACAAGCATGCCAATATCTATTTGAAATTAACAAACTGTTCAAGGTCTGCAGGCTGTCTAAAAAGAATAACATGAGGGCAAAACCAAGAACAAATGCTAAACCATGCTCATCCCTAACACATACTGACTAATGTTAAGATATGGAGCAGACTGATTAACGTTTTAGTCTGCATTGAGCTACATTGGCACACTAACTACAACATAATTTTTGGGGTGTTTAAGAACTTTTACAACACTTACGCGAAAAACAATCTCATTATGAGTTTTACATGAACAAAAACCTGCACAGCCAGCAATCCTTCAGTACCAAGACTGGGATTCTGTCATTACGATCGCTCTCGGATCAGGTGACTGGGATGACTCAGCTTCTGACCTTTCCACAAAAAGGCGCTCTGAGACTGATGAAAGTCACAGAAGTTTCCCAGGTGTTTTGCCAACAGTTTTCTCTCTAGTTTTCTTGGCACTTACTGCCACTTGAAAACAGCAGCAAAACTCCCTTCCTGGAAAGTGCAAAGTCATTGAGAACTCTTTAAAAGTCCTGGATGCGGCCTGGACAAAGACTCATTCCTCTCCACTGGCAATAACGGAGATAGGCACTGGTTAAGCTAGCTCTCTATCTAAGAAACAGATGGCACTGCTTAACAGTTTTGACTATTTTCAGATGTCTTTACCCTCTAAGAAGACCAAAGTTTGCAGTGGGTTATATACGCAGATGCTTTCTGCTTGGGGCACATTAGTCGGCTAGTTTCATTTGCTGAAGAGTGCTTTCCACAGCATGGGGAGAAATATCTCACGAGTGCACCTCTGAACTCAGCTCCCCATCTGTAAGCCAAAACATGTGTATGAGAAAGGATCTGCCGTGGGCAGCTGCAGGCTCTGTTATGTATTAGAATTCCTCTGAATGAGGCCAACTGCACTTCCAAAGGCCTCACCACTGTAAGACCATTATTTTAACAACTTATTAAAACTTCACAACAGCTAACTGATTACACCTTATTCTAACTGAAAGGTTATAAAGCAATGAACACTGATGTGTGCGGCATTCTGCGTTGTCCTTGTGGTGGAAGACCTGTGCTATCAGAGAGAGCGATTCATTTTTCATTTCATCACTGTAAAAATCCTTTGAAATGCTGGATGGAGAGCAGTATTTAAAATAATGTTTTGATTTTGGAGAAGTTGACAGCGGGCTTGCAGGGGACCAGCTGTGCCGCTTTGAACGGGTGCGGTTCTGTGCATGTTGTCGTCCACCTTTTACTAAATTGTGGGTCAGCTGTCAGCTTGTATTCTTTGGCATTTTGTATGCTCCCTAAATAACATTAAATATTCTACGGGCACTGTTTCAGGTAACAATTTTACAGTGTCCTGACTATGGGCTTTCCTTATGCTCCAAGAAAGAGCAGCTCACAGAGAGATGAAAAGATGATTGGTACCATACTAGGAGTTACTATTACCATTGAACTATAACAGATACTTATTACTGCAGTTTATGAACATGTTAAAGGGACAGGAAGATAAGCTGTGTTGAGCAATATGTAACATCATGTGACACACAAACTATTGAATGAGTACCAGTAGAAATTTATCAGAAGGGAGGGTGTTCTCCAGATGGGGACAAAAAAAGAGCAGTTTGCGTCATTTTGAGAGAGCACCAACCTGCAGCTGCTGGATCTGCTGGTAAGTTCGGTCCAACTCGATCTGGCTGAATCGTTTGTGCAGGCGGTACATGAGGTCGGGTTCTGAGACTGGGTGGACCGTGAAGGCATTTTTGAACTGCGTGCTTTCCTCACGCTCTGGGTCTGAGTTCTTCCCAAGCTCAAAGTAGCGGTATGTCATCTCCTACAAGATACACACAAACATTTTAGACTTCCCACAGAAAAGAATGTCATCCAACCAATAAACGGCAACAGATATTACGGGCGTAAATATGTTTACATATAATTTCATGCTCATATTCCTAATGATATTCTCATATTTCAGATAGCAAAAATATGTGGTTTAAGAGATCTGTACTGTTGTTTCTACAGCACAAGTACAGTGAACTAACTCTGACTGTTCCAGTGCTGATGTTTAATATGACAGGCCTAAAGTTATAATAAGCTGTTACAAATTGGCTGATTAAGAAAAATGCATTTTAAAATGTCCTGTATCCTGTGAGGTTTTATCAAATACACAAGCATGTATGGAAAACTGTTGACACTTGCACTTGACATTTGTCTCATCAGGTCACATTCCTTATGAAATAAGTTACCGAAATGAAGCCTTGCACTTGACCAGTGGCTGTCTTTCACTTCGCATACGGTTACTCAACACCACTGGCAAGACACCAAGTCCACATATTTATATAAAGCGAGTTCAGGCTGTACAGACGTAACAGAATGACAGGTTATAAACACAAATGTGTACAGCGCTTTCCATCCAAACACCTCAGGCTATACTTTCAAATACTGACAGCATCCAAATGTGCTTTGGTTTGTGGATACTGGGGGAAGATGAAACCATAAGAAATTGAAGGTGTTTGAATTCTTTCCCTCTACTGAAGATGTGTATGGGTACATTCCAGTTTTCCAACTCCAAGTCGGAGGTTCTGTAGAATGGGAGCATACTTATTTGCAATCCTTGTAGCATGTAAAGAATAAGTGTTGGGAACCTGAAATACAAGTGCTGCTTGGGGAATACACTCCTTGGTAAAATACTGTAAAAATAGTGTGGATTTCACTTTATACTTTCCAGTAAATAAAAAGCTGTACAAGGGTATTTGTAAGGTCTTACAGCTGAAATAATCTTAATTGTCCAGAATTTAATATTTATTGTATAGCACTATAATATGGCTTTAAGATTGTTACACTGCCCATGACAGAGAGGAAACACACCAGGAATTTAATCAAAATTCCACTGTTTTTAAGGTTTAGTTAGTGAACTCTTTCACTGCTTCCATGAGCTACTTGCTTGCAGGAGTACAGTGATTCTTATTGGCAAGTTTGCACGGTGGGGACTGCAGTTCTGTCTGTAAACCGCATCACAAACATCTTGGGCAGCAAACACGAAAAAAAAAACTTCAGTAAACATGTAATTAAACCAGTATGAAACCAAATGAATTTCTCACACCTCCTTGGCACCTAAATGATATCATTACGTGGTGCCAAATGAAAAACAGCTCTCTCTGGAATTGGCTGTGTGGTGTGATGAGTAATTGCAGAATGGTGTGCAAATATGTGCAATTTAACATCTCTTTAATATAACCATTAAGATATGGAAAAATCTGGTCGATGCTCCTTACTCTCACTGAAAAAGAATAACTAATAATTAATACACTTTCAACATTTCTGTCAATCTACCTCAATTGTTAATGACTGTCTGTTTCAATGCAGAATATTTATTTCAAACTACAGCTTGCGTATCTGATAGCCACATAAACAATGCCAGATGGTTTCGGAAAACAAAAACAAACGCTTTTCAATGCTTTTTAGTCTGCATACTGACTATAGAAGCTTATCTGAAAACATTACATTCAGCAAGACCACTGATCCATATCTTCACATTAATTCTGCTCAAGAATGTGGTGAAATACGCTATTTAGTGGCTGTTTGGGGTCTTAATTTGCAAGCTGTGTGAGAGAAACCACAGGGCTGACAAAATGAGCTTGGGGGCCGAGCGCCTTGCAATGATGTTCTCTGAAATGGACAGAATGTTCTTCCAATTCCTCTGCAGGCAAGCTGCAGGCCTTGAAAGGTCATTTCGCATAAGTGTTTTGTGAGGCTTAGATTCCTGTCTGCTATGCGGTTTGTTGTGTAACTGACAGGGGAAGTGAGAGAAAGTGTACCAGTGGAGGGGGAAGGTAACAGCCTTAACTGAGACAATGGCGGAATTAATTCTGTGCTTTTCCTGTGATGTTTCCTGCCGTCATCATCGAATCAATCTACCGCGTCATTTCCTTGCTTGCTTAGAGCGGACACAAAAATCCCCAGCTATTCATACGAGCTGATTTACTTTAAAAAGGGTTCAAAAACTGTCTTGTTTGTGATACATATTTTGAACAAAAATCAATTAAAGTAATAGCAGTTAAAAGAAACCAAAGTATTAAACA
Organism: Albula goreensis; assembly: GCA_022829145.1. Lineage (NCBI taxonomy): Eukaryota > Metazoa > Chordata > Actinopteri > Albuliformes > Albulidae > Albula > Albula goreensis. Next base: position 34,007,943 of record CM040743.1, read on the forward strand.
CAGTTCTTCCTTGAACACAAAACAACCTATATGAACACAGCCAAACTGGCAAAAAAAAAGTCTGGATCAAACCAAAATGCATGACTGGAACTAGTCATGTTACCATGACAGCGCAACCCAGGACTGCAGCATGTTTTCTTTATGGTCAGGAAATTAGATCATGTCTGACCACCGAATACACTTGGGGCCTCTTTAAGAGATTTTTTCCACATTGTGGAAAAAGGTCAGCTGTGTATATGTTTAAGTATGTTTGTGTATACATGAATTAGCGTTCATGTTATAAACCATAACCTAGTCTGATGTACTAGCTATCAGGCGCTATGCAAATGTTTGTTTTGTACCTTCTATAAATTGGAGGATATTACATGGAGGATGAGGATATTATAGTGATGGCAGGGACTAATCATTTCACATTGGTAAATAAACAAAATAACAAGGATAAAAAGTTGGTTTGAATAAAAAAAAAAACACCGTACCTGATGCATCTCAACACAACTCAGACCCAGGTAGTCGATGATGCATCGGCCTAGCCACTCGTCAGGCCTGACGCTCAGGATGTCGTTGCGACAGATGTCCAGGTGTGGCTGAAGGCGGGCCAGCAGGCTGCGGGAGAGCAGGTAGCCGTAGCCGCCATGGCAGTACCGGGCCCGCTCCTCCCCGCCGATGAACTCCTCCGCCCGGCCCATGTACAAGTCCTGGCCAGCGCTGAGGTGGCCCACCAGCTCGGACAGCCGCTCGGCCTGCGTGTACGTGTCATCCTGCACCAGGTAGAACCAGTCGTAGTCGGAGCCGTGGTGCTGGTGCAGGTGGCGCACCGTCTCGTACATGAGCCACACAGGCCGGTCATCGCCGTGCGCTACCACCGCCATCCCGTGCGGTAGCTTGGGGCTGCGCAGGCCAGTGAAGAAGAAGGTGCGGTGGAAGTGGTGGGCTACGGTGCGGTTCACTGCCACGGCCAAGGTGTTGAGGGTGAGTCGCGACGTCAGCACGCCCACCAGGAGGCGCTCTCTGATGCCCAACTCTGTGTGGATGTAGCGAGTCCTGTATAGATAACAGCAGTGTTATTCTAGATTATTTTTACACAAACGCAGGTTTGTAAAAAGGAGGGACATTTCGGTTTTAAAATGATAGTCCCACAATGCAGCACTTTCCTATTTGATTTGAAAAGAATACTTTTTGCTCCATTATCAAAGCCACCCCAAAGAGCTACAATTAGCACTAATCATCCTATTAAGATTCTCATACAGGATGCAATATGTGACACATTCACTAAGACCAATCCACCACTGTTACACTTGTAAGCAACCATGAGTAAGAGAGGCAAAAGTCTTTGACATCCATCCCATTTGTAACAAAACTTTTACAATGTAGCACTCTGTAAACTGCTGGTAAATACAAAAGGGACCTCAAGATAGTTCTCAGGACTGAAACAAATTGCAATGCCTTCTGTCTCTACAGGCCTGTGCTCATGTGAAATTCTCATTCCAATCAAGCTTAGTTCTAATGACCTTTACTTAAGCAAGGGTGCAGAACAAACCCCTTGCATGAATACTCAGTCTTTACCAAACCCATCACTCCCCGACAGACAGAAACACAGGGCAAGGAAGAAAGGATTAAGTCAAAGCCCTTACCAACTCAACACTAATCACAAAATTCCCAAGCAGTACAGATGGCTCACTGGGTTCATATGCACAGATAATCAGACAAGATCCGCAACTTAATCGGGTGATTTTTGGATTTTGTTTTGCCCTTTGGCTGTCTAAATGGCAACAAAATAAGAGTTGTCTGGCAGACCTTCAAAATGTTCTTTGTGCAGTAAAGAGTAACAACTACAGGCCTTAAAATGGGTTCATTTTGATAAGCAAGTAATCAGCTTACAGTGTTGATGGCGAGCTTAGACAGTAAGAACATAAAAGCCCTTGTGAACGTTCATTACTGTTTTTCTGGTGTGATATGGGCAGCTTGAACTAGAAGCCTCAGTGCACACAATCTATGATGACTCCAGTTAATTTTCACAGAAATCAGGTGTGAAAAGACAGGAGGGGACTGGAGTTATTGACCACTGTCCTTATTCTGTGCAGAACACAAATTCTGGAGCAGGATGGTAGCAAAATAAGTAGATAGAGGGTTAAGCTAATTAAAGGAATTACAACCACTGATAAACCACAGGAATGGGTATAACAGGGGAAGGGCAGTGACCCAAAAACTTTTCTTGTTAAAATAATACCATGCAACATCAAGCGGAAGCAGTGCTTCTCATCACAACGACATAAGTATATGTGTACCTCTGATTTACCAATAATCATTTCCTGGTAGATTTTTCAACCGCACACATGCATACCTTTGCTAAACCACATGACTAAGAACAGGCTTAAGATCATAAAGGACAGATAAGACATTATGGTTGTTTTCAGAAATGTTTTTACAGTTAATGCTGGGTAATGCGTCTTTATTTTCCCTTCAGATAGACTGAGTAACTGTAACAGCAAGTTCTACTCATTGCTGAAATGTTTCCTGTCAATTTGAGTCAGAGCACACAAACACTTGAATGCTCCATTTAGCTGATGCTTCTTTTAAGTTTGCAATAAATACTTAAGCTGAACAGCACAGTTTACTGCACCAGAGGTCTGTATAACTGGTACAGATCACAGGCGTTTAATAAACTGGATGACTCCCTTTTTTAACTAATGAGACGGATATACCCTACCAACAGAGATCCTTCCTGCGTTAAATATAACAACAAATGAACTATAATGAATGTCAGAGTGCTGGCTAAAGATGGGACTTCCTTCGTCCATATTTTGTCTAAACCACCTGTGCATGTCACTACACTACGCATAAAGGTCTCAGCTTGGTACACTATTTGAGAAGCCCAGAAACACATTTCATATTCAGGCATTTTGGTTTTGAACACCCAAGTTGTGCTACTATAGGAAAAAATGTTACAGCCCAATACATAAATGGAACATCTTTTTCCTTTCTTTCCACACTCTATAAAGGCTGCTAAATGAAGGGTGCCTCCCACACAAAGCAGTACATTGATAGTAGGAGGTAGGAGGATGCTGGGTATACAGTCACACAATCTGCAGCTTGTATGTCTAATTATGGGAGGGTGCGCTGTAAACACGGCCCATTGCCTCAAACAGAGTGTACGTCACTGACAGAGTTTAGACAACGTTATGAATTTCTAATGCACTTCTGCTCCACAACTCAACAAAAACAACTACTGTGACTAAATGAAATTGGCTAAATCATTAGGGCTCATGGTCCGCCTTTTTGAATCGGCACACACCTACAATGACATCACACAACAAACCACAGAACACATTTCAAGCTACGTCACTTTTCCAAGGAAAAAAATCCACTGGTGATGGTCATGCATTAAATATATGCATTTAAGAAGTTATACAATATAGTTTTTACCTTGAAAATAAACACTTCAGTTTTATTACTATTGTTTGTTCTAAGCTTAGTACAAAAGGTATTGCTGTTTGATTTGTTGGAATGAACCAAGACCTAAGCTGTATCCTAGTTCATAAGTATCCTAGCAATCCCTAATGTTAAGAAGCCCCTGTCTCTCTCCTCCCGTTCACAAATCTATGAAGAATTTAGCTCGGTATGGAGGATTCCAGAGGAGTCTTGCAAAAACAACATTTGTACCCCTACTTGAAAGAGGACTGTGATTTAGTGCATATACACCCATTCCACACAGGATCACACAGGAAAGTTCAGCGCCCTCAAGGTTACTCTCAAAATACCTCCTGAGCCAAAATGACTAAAGCAGACCCATGTATATATTCTCCAAATGTTACAATGACCATTTTCAAAATTTAAAATAAGTCAATATATACAAGAGGAAACTTTAATGTATAGTACAACCTTACTTGACAGTAATTATACAGTTTAAGATTACAATAGTCTGCAGTCATATGTGAAGGTAATCTTGACTACAAATGATTGTTGGCTATGAAAATGGCATGGATTGAAATGACATTATACATCTTCATCTAGGTTTATCAAGATGAAGCTAAACTTATGGCTTCAGACAGAACTCATAACTATCTTGCAGATCATTGCATTTGCACTTTTCAGCATCAGAACAGTACAATCACATTTGCAGTCCCTTTCTCAGGTCCAACACTTTTCTAAGTCAGACAACCTTGGCTTAGAATATGACAGGTCCTAAACTAAATTTTACCTTAAAACAACCTTAAGCTTTAGAAGTCTTGGATAAGGCAGAAATAGAGAATTTTCTTCCCTACATGTGGAAGCTGAGGAAACATCACAGACATTACAATGTTGACACAAATCCACTAACTTACCGGAGGACTTTCTTGTGTGGTTTGTTGGGGTCCTTGTGATATGGCACTATACGAGGCTTAAAGTCCTCATTTCCACCATCTCCTCCATGGCCTCCTTGGGAGTCCCCCCTCAGACTACCTGGGAACAGTCCCCCGTTTGCAAATTCATCTCCACAAGGCTCCTCTGTGTCCCCCTGTGTCCAGGACACCATGAGCAGGCTCAGGCTACAGCCCAGGGAGAGACCCAGGATCAGAGGTAGAGCAGGCCTGAACAGCGCGAGGAGGGAGGACAGACGCATGGCTCACGCAGCTTAGGTCCAACGTTAAGCAGAAACGAGAACAGCTGAAAAATTCCTTTCGAGATTTTTGTACCGTCCTACTGTTTCCGAAAAGGTTTACAACTAGAAAAGATGCTCCACGAATAAGGCAATGAAAATGGTAGTTTACTACATTCCTGGTTGTGTCAAATTGCTTAGTTGTAGCAGTTCAATCAGCAGGTACTCTTGGATTTTTGAGTTTGTCTCATCTTTTTGTATAAGTCTTAAATTCTCTGTAGGTCCCGCCGGATAGGCACAAGTCGAAACAGCAGTGATGCCTTGCTCCAGTCAAAAAAGAAATGGTCAACGTCTAATTAAACCGTTCCTGTTCTGCATTTCGGACCAGGAGAGTCAAGCCTTCAAATCTTCACTTGTGTCTAAGGCAGGAAATGCCCCCAAATAATGTACACCCGCGGACAAACGTCGAGCTTCGGAGCGGTTTACCCAAACGACACAAATGATCAGGTACGACAGGTTCATCAAACTGGTAATGTCTCGAATCACCCAAAACGGTAAAATGTCTTCACCGAGTATGCATATCATCAAACCAAATTCTATAGTCCTTATGCTTAATCTGTCATTTCACGATGACGTTAGCACATGTGTTATATTTTAACAAAATGCGTTTGTCATCTGACATTCAACATTTGACACGTAGCGGATGTTGTTGGTGCTCCATTCAAGCAATATAACTGAAAAGACATTTACAGACAGCCATACCGCCAAAGAATTGCATGATTTTCAAATAAAATTGAGATGTGAAGGTGAATTCGACTGTCATCAATATGCAATTCACATTTTCATAAGTAACAAAGCAGTCCGTCAATTTAAAGTGAAATTTAAATTTCTATCCCAATAACTTAGCAAGCATTTCTTCCAACACTGAGACATCTGACATACGGTAACTTTTCGTTTGGATAGAATAAGTATTGTGTTGCAGTTGAACTGTTACCTTGAAACCAGTCCATCAATGCATATAGAATTCACAATTTAAATGCGATTTCAGAGAGAATATAGTTCTCTTTCGTAAAACACCCAAAATCTAAAATGAAAATCTTGGCCATATCCTCATTTCGTCATTTTGTCACTTGAAACGATGGCCGTGTAATCCGACAATTAGCTGGTAGATAAGATAGCTGACCCGTTTAAAAATCAACAAAAATATCCACTATGACATTTGTCAAAAAGTGCCAATCATCTTCATTAAACGACAAATACTGCAAATTCCAAGCAAGCAGCATAACCTGCTAATGGATTGTCGATGTCACGAACATAGCTTTCGAGCTAGCTTCAGTTTATAACATGCCTTGCGCAATGTTTTGAGACAATGCAAGTGCTAGCCTGTTTTTGTCTTCCGGACCAAAAAGACGGCAGTGTCCAGTTTTCATTGGTTGTACTGCATCTTCTGCGTCTCTCGACCTCATACCATAGACAGCCTGCTTTGTACAGTCAAGCGCCATTAGTTTTTTTCTGTGTTGGTTTTTATGTTGAAATCGAGCCTACTGTAGTACTAGTCTTAACACATTGACTTTTACCCCTCCGTTGTCCATTTTTTGAATTTCGCTTGATATACCTTCCACTACACTCTGAAGAGTTCAGCGAATACAGTAGATAGTTTACATGCTCTCGCTTTTCAGAGAGGGAACACTACAAAACATGTGCAACGGCGGACTCCTTTGGAAACCGAGCATGCAAATAATAAGTTCCACAAAACACTTGGTCCTACTGATGGCGATATGTTTTTGTTATTTTCACGGATGGCTTTTGGTCATGCTTTGGCATATTCTTTTGTATCGAAGAGAAAATACCATTGCAGATGTATCAGTTGTAAGACAGACGATAGCGTCAAAAATAATATTGCATAGGTAACTGACTAGTGGGAAAATGATCCAGATATTAAACACAAACATTTTAGCTAATATGCCAATAATAGGCCCGTTAACTTTAAGTGGTCCAGTTTATAGCTCTGAATGGAAATTGTAATTTGTGAGTGTTAATTTGTATTTTCCATAGATTTGGCTCATGTGCTCTCTGTGTGTCATTTGGAAATGTAAAATTTAACTGTTTTTTTTTTTCTGATTAAAAACTTAAATGTAACGTTTTTGTTGTGATCATTCACAGTGTGGTTGTATGTGCTCATTTAAAATAAACCTAGAAAATACATACATTATATTATTTTATACTACATTAGTACAGTAACTTTTAAAAATTTCATTTCAAAACAAAATGTGTAAGAAACAAAATCAAGACTTCTGTTATCAATGTGGTAGGCCTGTAACAGAACGCTTGGAGTACGGTAGGCAACGCCATTGCATATGAAATGTGCCAAATGTAAAAATGTGCAAATTCTAAAGGCTGTTGCTGCGGAAGGTGAATAGAATGCAGCGATAGTATCATATTTCCGAGTTGACCATGGTAATAGTCATCATTTTTCAGACACGCTACTAAATACCTACAGTGGTTCCGTATTTTTTTTTTCTTTTGAGTGACGCAGAGACAAGGAGAAACTACTTTTCCCACCACCCCTATAGAAAAGGCGGAGTCAGGCTCCCGCCATATTTAAGCTACAATTATTTGCGATTTCATTGGTTGTCTAGCCGGTATCGAGGACACGCGAGATTGTCTCTACTTTTTTCCACCCTCAGTGTCGCCGGTGACTGAAAGGAACGGTAAGGAGAAAATATTAATCTAACTGGGGCGTTAGTTTGGTTTTCACATTATAAATGAGAGAAGTAAGTGTACTATAAGACGAATGGCTTTATTCATATGTATACTTTATAGAACATTGGTAGTTTCAACGGTTGTAACATGATCGTTAAAGTGACTCGAATGGTTTCTATAACTAGCGACAAAATCGGGGCAATGCGGCAAGCTAACGGGGCTGAAACCATGATGCATACAACGCAGTGACTGAGCATAGGGGCCATGAACACGTCTTGGGGAAAGCTTAGCTAGCTAATGTAACCCTTACTTTGGTTCCTACTTAGTCAGATTGCTAACAAGCTGTGCACGCAATCCTGGTTGTCAATGTGTTGATGACAATTGTCATATGTTGTTAATGTTAAGGGAATGTGAGAAATTGTCGAATTTAGCATAGCGAATTTAGTTTAACGGTCAACAATCCCCAAAATTACATTAACATGCTATTAGCTAGCTAGCTAGCTAGCTCATCAAGCCCAACGCTGATTGTCACGGATGCAGGGCCTAGTGTTAGCAGAAATGTAAAGATAGGTAATAGCTAACGTTAGCTTGCTAAAGGCTTTGTTGAAGAGTAGCTATTTTATGGTTGAGACTGTGTACCAACATGTAGCTGTTTGATATCTAGATTAGCTGATTAAGATACGTTGTCTATGCAGCGCTCAGACAACATAAGCGATACACATATTTATCTTGAAAATACTCGTCCAGCACCTATCTAATTTCAGAAAACGTTGTCCAGCTATCTTGGTAATTGTGACCAGCGTTGCTGAATTCTTATTTAAGTCTAATTAACGTTAACTTGCTGTGAACGTTCAGTTACCTATCGAGAACTGCGTTAGGCCAAAACTGCATCGCAGGTAACGTTAACGTTCGCGCTAGCTACACTAGGTACATAAACGTGTGCTAATCCCTCTCGGCAAGAATCAATTTTGAGGGTGAACATTGTAGATGGCGAAATCTTAATTCTCGTCGGCAGTTATGTGATAGTTACTTATAAATTGGATCTCTGACTGCCAGTGTTGCTTGGTTGCTAATTAGATTACGACCCATGTAACGTTGGTATATTATTGATTGAAAGTTACAAAGAACCATCGATTGATCTCATATTTTAAACAAGACCTTGTTAATGTCATGTAAAGTTAACTAGTCAAACAACAGACAGAAATATCGAAACACCTGGGGGAAACGACTAGCTGGTATCACGGCTAAATTGCCGGCTTGAAGCAGTAGGCCCATCATAAAACAGTGTTGCAATCAATGACAATGGAGACTGGTAGTCATTAGGTTAGGGCGGCATCCTAAATTATTTTGGGTGACTAACTTAAAGCCGGATATTTCTTACCAACTCTTAATTATCCGAGTCAACTCTATAGGTTTGACATACCATTCGAGTTAGATGTTAAGTTTACCTAATTTCTGACGGTGTGGGATTTTCTAGGCCGCTAGCGAATAGGGGCGCTGCTAACTGACTAGCTAAGAGGAAAAAACACGTGTTGCTAGCTAGCCTGTTAGCGGTAGTGAAGTTGACCGCATCCCTTACTGGGAGCTGGCTTGCCTGAGGTTTTCAGGGAAGTAGTTTTCCCAAGCAAGTGAAACTATTAACGTACACATTTGGGTCCACATGTTGGTGACATCTGTTGATTATTATGGTAACTTGTTTTGTGGAGTTGAAAAACGAAACAAAACGCTTGACTGTTTAATACCCTGTATAATATCTGTGGTAAACTTGGCGGCGGCCCGAAGGAAGGAAATAGGATCTGACGGCTGCCCTTTTCTTTGTTTGGTTACAAGTATGATGTTGTCAGTAATGCAACTAGCTTGGGACAAATTGGTGCCTGTATGGGTTCGTCCATTGGGTGCGTCATACTATAACACCTCATTTGAAAAGCTGGTTCAGGAAGCTGACACTTTCACTAGAGTTGTGGTTGTAACGAAGCAATACTTGGATTTAAAATGTATTGGAACGAACATGGTCATTCTCACACAAGCATTAGTTTGAACCAACGCGTTGTTTGCGACTGTTGTTTAGAAGCAACGACATCATATCCACTGCTCTTGTTCATGTGAAAATTTTTGGTATGCACTTTACATTTAATACTACCTTTTTAATACCCTGTTTCACACCCTTCAAAAGCAATCACCTTCCCATATTCCATTTCAGAAGTTAGTTTTAAGATCCGTGCACTGTATTAGGTGTAATGACTGTAGCTGTGACCTCTCCCTCAGGTTGCGGTCTTCTGGTTTACAGTAATACCTGAGGTCTGCGACCATGCCGTCCGATCTGGCCAAGAAGAAGGCAGCGAAGAAGAAGGAGGCTGCAAAGGCTCGGCAGCGTACCAAGAAGCCCGAAGAGGTCAACGGAGAGGCAGAGAAGCCTGAGAGCACAGAGAATGGAGAAGAGAATGGTAAGGAGCGCCAAGCAGTGGCAAATGTTTTCTGAATGTTTTGCCATTTGACACACACAATGGTGGAGTGGCAGGGTGTGCTCATGACTTGAGTGGGTTTGAGTGTATATGCCCTCTTCACAGCATAAGGTATGAGTAGATTGTGCCCATGGTTATTGTACATCTAATTCAGTCATCGTATAGAAGTAACAAGACATTTCTCTAGCTTCAGTAGTCTGGAAGCCAAATCTCTACTGATTGTAGAAGTTTTAGTGCTTGGTATTTCTGGGGTGGTCATGGCTTCTTTCCCTCTCCCCCTTGTTGCAGGAGTGGCGAGCTTGACCAAGGAGATGGATGAGTTTGAACTAAAGAAGACGGAAGCGCGGGCGGTGACCGGCGTGCTCGCGTCCCACCCAAACAGCACCGACGTGCACATCAGCAGCCTGTCCCTTACCTTCCACGGCCAGGAGCTGCTGAGCGACACAAGCCTGGAGCTGAACTCCGGACGCCGCTATGGCCTCATCGGCCTCAATGGCACAGGTGACCAGCTCTGCCTCTCATTTAGAATTACATTAAACACATATAGCAGATGCTTGTATGCAGAGTGTCTTGTAAAAACGAGGTTAAATCGATTCAGGTTAATTTAGATTGTGGTGCTACAGGGTAATTAAATGAGGCACTACCTAGTTCTGGCAGGCACTGTACCTGTGAAATGAAGGCCATTTCTGGGAGCAGCCACAAGGAGCGTGGGTCACAATATTCCTAAACTGGGACATTCCTGGGTTTCAGCTGGCTCAGTACTTTGCTGGACCCACCCTATGCCTGTGGACTGGACAGTTCATTTTATAGCACTGTTAAGCTGGTGTCTTGTTAAGGGCTATTTATATGTGACCCCTTGTATGCCTGAGTCACACTCAGAGAGGTTCCCTTCTCTGTTACTGGGAACCAGCTGTTCAATAGCAAGACCTCAAGGAAGAAGGCTCACTCTTCAGTTTGGTTAAGTGTTGCTTTTCGCCACTCTGCTAGCTATGGAGCATCAGCTGGTACAACTGAGTCATAGTTCACAGTGCTGCCCTTGTGTTTCACCTCTGACGGCCACCCCCATATCTTGCAGGCAAGTCCATGCTGCTCTCAGCGATCGGCTACCGTGAGGTGCCTGTCCCCGAGCACATCGACATCTATCACCTGACGCGTGAGATGGCCCCCAGCGAAAAGACGGCGCTGCAGTGCGTGATGGAGGTGGACGAGGAGAGGATCAAGTTGGAGAAGGAGGCTGAGCGCCTCGCACATGAAGACTGTAAGCTCTGTGCAAATGCACACTCCACTTCTGCATAAGTCTTCAGCTCATGGGGTTTTTCGCCATGTTGCCAATGTGATTTCATTGTCTCCAGTCTTTGTCAAAGGGATGACAAAAGAATCTCATCCCCAATTAGGCCGCTACCTCTATTTTAAATTGATACTGGATTGTCATTAGGCACTGTTCCATTCTTTTGTCGGCAAATACCCACGTTACCATGGGAGCTGTGTTAATGGTGGCAGTCTCCCTTCCTAGGCGTGGCACATCATTTCCTCACTCTAATATTGACAGCATCAGAAGTACTGGTCATGTGATGCACCATTAGAGGAAGGGACAATGGACTCATGTAAACCTCTAGGAATCCTGGAAAGCAGTTCTCTCCCAGCCTATTAATGAATACCAGCAAGGAAGCACTGTGTTACCATGATTCCTGTTTGGCTAATGTATGTATTGTATGCTAACCAAAATGCAATCTTGTGGTAATTTAATGTGTACCTTCCCAGTAAGGAGCAAGAAGTGTTTGAATTAGTTTGCATTTTACTAAGTGTGCTTTGATCAGTTGATCATTTCAGTCTGCGGACAGACTATATCAATTCACATCGCTCACAGAAACTACTTCCCACCCTTGAGAATAGGGAAATGGGGAAAGTCTGTTGTACCGTCTTCCCCTTCAAAATCAGCATTTTATGTGAATTTCAAAGGAGTTTTTTATGGGGAGGTTAAAAGCCCACTTGATTTGACTTCACTGAGCTGTGACAGACATTTTGCATATTACAGATACAGACATAGCTATCCTGTTTATAAAGTCACAGAGCAATATAAAGTGGGTGTTACGCTTGTAACTAGTTCGCAGTGAACTCCCACGTTTTTGTTATGAGATTTCTTAAAATAAAATCAGGTTGTTAGTTTGGCTGGAGTCGACCAGTAAAGATTTTTAGCAAAGTGTTTCTCAAGTGTTTGTGTCTTGTAATTTTGCTGGTTTTTGAGTACCCCAGCACCTCCAGTCATCTCCATCACTCACCCCCACAGCCGAGTGCGAGAAGCTCATGGAGCTGTATGAGCGCTTGGAGGAGCTGGACGCCGACAAGGCGGAGGTCCGGGCCTCCCGCATCCTCCACGGCCTGGGCTTCACCTCCGCCATGCAGCGCAAGAAGCTGAAGGACTTCAGCGGAGGATGGAGAATGCGTGTTGCTCTGGCCAGGTGAGGACCCTCTCTGGCCCTGTGGGTGCCTACCACTGTCGTATACCCCTTAACGTAACACTAGGCATCAATGTCACTGTTCTGCTTCGGTGTTGGAAATAACATGTTAACATTTTAGAACAAACCAAGAATTGGTAAGGTTAATGTGTCAGTGGCACACAGCCTTTCAAGGCTGTTTTCTAGGTGCTTCATCTATCCAGCCACATGTTTCCTTATTGTTTGTCTATAATGGACCCCTGCACTGTGAAAGACCTGAACGCCACCGCCTTCCGGAATCTGAGCTGCTCTGAAATGATGAAATAAAAGGCCGAATGAAAGCACCGCCGCCTTGCAGTACGTTCACAGCGCGGCGGTGCGGTGACAAAAATGGACCGAAGCGTTGAGCTGATTGGTGCAGCTCTGAACTGGAAACGGGGGCGTGTTTTTGCGGTTGCTTTTCAAAGGCTGTGCTGCGCGTTTAGAACATAGGAGCTGACCCGTTTCCTCATGTCTTTCCCAGGGCGCTGTTCATCAAGCCTTTCATGTTGCTGCTGGACGAGCCCACCAATCACCTCGACCTGGACGCCTGCGTGTGGCTGGAGGAGGAGCTCAAACAGTGAGTGAATCTCGGCATGACTGTTTCCAAGCCTTATGTGGAACCAGTTGTGCATCTCAACTTTTTAAAGCAAATCATTCTCTTGCATGCATTTCGTAACTGCACCCAAGGTCTGAGGAGCCTGTCAAATCAAGTAAACGCTCATTAGAAATATTTGGGGTATTAAATGTGAGTTTTGTTTGTTTCAAAACAACTTATGCATTCTGGAAAATATAGGGCGAATGTCCTGCCATTGTAGAAAACGGGAATACTGTAGTATTCAAAAGTATGCCTGACCCTAATTTTTTGAGCTCTGCATTGCAGAATTCCTCCCCTGTCAAAATCCTGCCGTGACAAGCTAGAAGTAATAGGGGGTAATGCCATGATGATGGCAGACCTTTTGAGTGGGGTTTTGACACGGATCGCTGGTTGGCAGTGACACTGATAGTGGGGTTTTTTTTACCCTGCTCAGGTTTAAGCGAATTCTGGTTCTGATCTCCCACTCACAAGACTTCCTGAATGGAGTTTGCACCAACATCATCCACCTGCACCAGCGGAAGCTCAAGTACTACACGGTAGGAGCCCAGCATGCAGCCTAAACCTCAGAGCATCGGGCTAGAAGGTCACCAATTCAAAACCCGTGTGTATGGGTGTCATTTTACATGATGGCACTTTGATTTGTTGCACTGAACAGCATATCACTTATACCCAATAGAAAAAAAATCATGTTGTGCATGACATGACTTTAAAGATACAGTGTGAATAGAGCAGATGCACTTTTGTCCGGCATCGGTAGCACTTTGTGGAATTATTGCCCACATACAGTGCAGTTTCCCGCAGCGCACACTGCACTTATCCGCGCTTGCCTTTTTACTATCAGGGTTCAGAAATATAGATTCATGCCAGAAGGGCTGCTGGATAAGTATTACTCTCTGCTGGGACTATGAAAAACCAAACACAAATTCTCTTTAGTCCATCGATAAATAATATGCAGTAGTTAAACACTGCAGTGCATAATGTTAGAGAAGTTACATTTTAGGAACAGTAGGCAAGCTGGCTGACAGCAAATTTTTTTTTTTTTGCCTGTTTTGTGGTGTGATGCAACTAAATGTGAAATATATGGAGAAAGTCACATCTGTCATCTTAAAGAAGCATAGAAGCTGAGTTTCCTGGAATGGAACTGAAAATATCACACACTTCAAGGTTCTTAACCTTGTAGCTAAGCACCATTGCTAACCTTGTGTAATGGTATCCTGCAAAGCAAGTAAATAATGCACTGCTTCCAAGCAGCACAGAGTAGAGCATTGAATGATCGTTGAGGATGCAGTTTTAATTTACTCAAGTGCTCAATCTCTGCGATCGGAACCCACATTGATTGGCTAATAGTTAATAACAATGGTTTAATACATAACTGAATGCAACATTTTGTCTTGCTTGTGTACATTGTAAATTAGTTTGCTCTCAGTCTTCATGTAGTGTGATGTTTAAATCTGGTGTGCACATATGGTGTTTGTGCTGAAATTGAATATCAACTAATTCAGTTATTTCAGAGTTTGGTACAGGAGCACTTTAGCATGATATGTTATGTTTACTGCTTTATCTGTTGTGCATGAGGCCATATCTTCATTTATATTAAATTCTACTGTAAGATCTCAGCAGTCAAATCTTGTGTGCAGCAAAGTAACTGTGACCAATTTGTGGGTTGTTATTGGATAACAAATACCAGAGTCGGTGTTGCAGAATAGGTTTACATAATTGTTTCTTTGATCAATCGTGCACTTGTGTAGCCAAGCACCGGTTAAAAAGTCAGTACCCATAGGACACGGTCTGGAGAGGCACAACAAGGCACCTTAGTTAATAAATGTTCTACACAGGTACAAGTAATGAGTGATTTCTGCAAGATGTATTTTTGGTGTTAATATTTATTGCCAGTTCTGTGCACGGCTTTATTTTGAAGGCCAGGTCGAAAGGCTTATATTACAAGCATCCTAATGGCTGTCTATTTTTAATGAAGGGTAACTACGACCAGTATGTCAAGACCAGAGAGGAGCTGGAGGAGAATCAGATGAAACGATACAACTGGGAGCAGGACCAGATTGCACACATGAAGGTAAACACTGCCACCCTGTGGCTCAGTTGGGAACTGCTCCAGAAGCAGAATGGATTGCAGACGGCATAGGTTGAAGAATCCAGTCCATTGCGAACAGGTCTTTGTGCTTGTTGGCAACATGTTAGCTATTGAAAGACTGAAGTTTTTATTAATGGGCTGGATAATTGAGTTCTTGTGGTTATTTCTGAAATGCTGTTAAACCATAATTAAGTATTCTTAGGAGCCCTTGGTGTTAGTCAATCACATACATTTGTTTTTTTTTCCTGTTTGTTTAGAACTACATTGCACGGTTTGGTCACGGCTCAGCCAAGCTGGCCCGACAGGCACAGAGCAAAGAAAAGACCCTGCAGAAGATGGTAGCATCAGGCTTGACGGAGCGCGTTGTAAATGACAAGGTAAGCAAAGGTTAGTTGCAGTGGTTAATTCCAGGGTTTTTTCCACTGGATTCCACTGTTTAAGGAGGAGCTTAACTTCAAGAAGTGCATGCAGTCAATGAGCTGTGCATGCCGAGGACAAGTGAACACTGCTTGCACCTACACGACTGTCTCTGGGGGTTGCTGCAGTGACATGATGTAAACAAAAGGCCGAATTGTAGCGCTACCACCAGGCAGTATGTTCTCCGTGTGGCAGCGCATTGACAAAGACTGGACCGAAGCGTTAACTGATCTAGTGGCATAACCCCAGCAGACATGGCCTAGTAACATGGGCCTGTCTGGTCTATTCCTAAGAGGCTTCATACTGCCTCTTGTTGCACTTTGAAAATAAGTTTTAACACTGCAGTTGTCACGTTTAAATATAATTTTTTTTTTCTTGTAGTTTGCACTCTAGAGTATAGGAATCGGGAAATGTAACACTAGCCAGGACGGCATCAGGTACATTAATAAACATAAGTTTGACTTTCTCTGTGTGCTGGGCTGATTATTTCTCTGTATCGGCAGACCCTGTCATTTTATTTTCCTCCCTGTGGGAAGATCCCCCCTCCGGTTATCATGGTCCAGAATGTCAGCTTCAAGTACTCTGATGATTCGGTGAGTTTCCCGTCCAGTGATGTCATGCACTTAAAAGGAGGCTTGTTTGAATTTCTGGGAAAACTTTATTGCTTTTCACCTGTGTTAATGACTCATTTTGCTCTATTTTCCAGCCTTGCATATACAAGAACCTGGAGTTTGGTATTGACTTGGACACACGAGTGGCCCTGGTGGGGCCCAACGGAGCTGGGAAGTCAACGTTGCTCAAGCTCCTTACAGGAGAGGTACTGCACAGCAGATTTTTAACTACAGTTAAAAACAGATTTTCAACAGTTGTGGATTTTGGATGATGTTAAGGACTTATTCTTCAGGGGGTATTAGTCTCAATTTTGAATGCAAACAATCATCAGAATATATCTCTTACTAAGGGAAATGTCTGGCATGGCTGGAAAATAATGTAGGTGAAGGTGTTAAATGTTAGTGGACACTTCTGTTTTTAAAATCAGGAGAATGTAATATCGGCATTCTGCCAATCATGCAAAAATTCTGGATTGTCATTTTTATATTTGATCTTCAGTTAGCTGCATTTCTGGATTCCAGTAGCTGAGCTATGTATGACCGCATGCAGTTTGGATGTAAACATGCCGTGCACTATTCCTAACTTGTCTCTAATGTCCCCTTCAGTTACTGCCCACAGACGGAATGATCAGGAAGCACTCCCACGTGAAGATTGGCAGATATCACCAGGTAAAGAATATTAATGCCATGAGAATATGTCAATCTTTTATTTAAAAAAAAAAAAGTGCAGAGAATTCTGTCAGATGTGGATTGCGTAATTTTGGAGATGCACAGGTGCTCTGCATAATTTTATCATTCAGAACATTCTGTTATTGATCTTCCAAACACATTGGTGTATCTGTATGTGTCAACATTCTCATTACCTTTTACTAACAGTAAGCCCTTTAAAGGATTATTAATTGACAATTTATTGTCAAATTTATAATTGTCTATATTTTACTTGGCCACATACCATTCTTCGTGGCTATGCTGTTATGACTTAATATATTTGCTGTAGCATTATTGATAGATGCACTTTCTGACTTGTTGATGACTGTATCCAATCCTTCTATGTCGCTTTAGGTAAAAGCGTCTGCCAAATGAAGAAATGTACATGCAAAGCTTGCCACTGTGATTCGGACATGCATTTTCTCCCCTCTAGTACTTGTGACCGTGTTCTATATGCTGGTAGCAGCCTTATTAAATCAATTATAAAAACAACCTAATTCGTTTCTGCGATCAAATATTGTTGATTCAGAATAATGGGAACTCTTAAGCCCATCGTGGGACAAATCTCCCAAGACTGGCAGATTTATCCCACTGCGTTGTAGAAACTTATCAGACTGTGGCAAGGGATTGCGGTGGTATTGCTAGCAGGTGTGCAGCCACATCACTGCAAGAATGATAGGAATGAACATGCAGTGCTAACCCACCCGATTGACTGTGCTTTATAATGCCTGCTATCAATGTACATCTGCAGAGTGACAGCACGGTCTTCAGCGCTTGTCATCAGTCAGCTGGCTTGCCAGGCATGGTGAAATGGAGATGTAATAAGCGGCGTGAGAATGGCGCATGCATACATTGGTCAAAGCCAATGATGGATAATGACCCTGAGGCTCAGTGAATAATGTGGTGGAAAATATTTAAGCTCAGTATGATGACAAAGCACTTGTATTAGCCTGTTAGACTCTTGTTGTGCATAACTAGACTCCAGACTCTACATCTAACAATGTTGTTTTTACAGTAAGCCATTTGCCAATAGGGTCACCCACTATCACTAGGTTCAGTGTTGCTTGTCCCTTCCCTTCAGCCTTCCTGTAGCAACACAAATGTCACTGAAGGTACTTGATAGTTGATGTATTCACATTACCAGTATTCATTATACCAGCTTATCAGTTCCATTAAAAATACTGATAAAGCTAGTTGTGGTTGCAATCTGCAAATTCCTGTTGTTCCCACTGTACACACTGTCAAGGTAGGGAATGTTCTTGTTGAAATTCTTGAACTCTGGAAGACACAAGAAGGTATACCAGTTTTCAGACAGCAATCTGAGCTTAAGGTTTTTAAAACTTGCCCTGCAAAGCTGAATAAGATGAAGTATAAACTGCATTTTCACTGGCTTAGATGTAGATAGAAATGGGAGCTGGTCCTGTGGTTGTTGTTTTGCATATCCCTTATGCAGAACATATGTTTAAAACTTCAAGAATAGGAGACCTATACCTTTGCGTACGTGCGCTAGCATCCAGTTAAAACTAGGTTATTTACTGTTTTTGTTTTACTCCTTAAGTTGAATATATTTGAGAAATATTTCTAGCGCACATCTTTTTTTAACAATTATTTTGATTGTGAAACTGGTGTTAAATGGCATCTGAAGCAGTGTTAGTCTTAACTTTCAGAATTCTGCAGAAGCCCACCAGAAGTTCGTAATATGCAGCGCTTAAGAACCATATGTTCCTTGACAATACATTGTGCATGTCTCCATTAAATCATTGGACGTATTTGTGCATTAACTGAAACATTTATATTCAGTGAAGAGTTAAAGGAAATAGCATTAGCTGTAGCCCTACTCTACATGAAAGCCTCTCTCTGCTGTCCTCCACAGCACCTGACTGAGCAACTGGAGCTGGACCTGTCTCCTCTGGAGTACATGATGAAGTGCTACCCCGAGATCAAAGAGAAGGAGGAGATGCGCAAGATCATCGGCCGCTACGGGCTGACGGGGAAACAGCAGGTGAGCTAAGGCCGCTGTCATTCGACTCGCTTTCCACATTCGGTTGACAAAAGCGTCTTGTTCTGAGCAAGCTGTGGGGGCATGTCCACAGCACGGCCAGTTGCTTACGAATCAGTGATGTATCATGACATTGCTGCTGTGTGTCCATATTCTCAAACTTGATCATTGTAATAGAGGCCTATCCTAGCCTCCCCACTTGACTCCTTGCCGAAACTCAATTAAGTATTTCAGAGGTGTAACTTAGTCCATGTGGTAGTGTGGGGCTGTAGTTAAGCAGGCTTTTCTTAGGTGTTCAATTTCTCAGGAAGAGGAAGTGAACACTAGGAATTACTATTGTATCAGTGGTAAATTGGGAATCCAGTTCTATGGAAATGAGCTTACTAAAGGGAATTGTTTAACTTTTTCCTTGTGTGCTTCTGTTGGAGTTTCTACAGAAGCACACAAGGAAGAGTTCCTCCCCCACGGCTCAGTGTGTTGATTCCTGGCATGTTTTGTTCAGGTGAGCCCCATCAGGAACCTGTCAGATGGCCAGAAGTGCCGCGTCTGCTTCGCCTGGCTGGCCTGGCAGAACGCTCACATGCTCTTCCTGGACGAGCCCACTAACCACCTGGACATCGAGACCATCGACGCCCTGGCCGACGCCATCAACGAGTTCGAGGGCGGCATGATGCTGGTCAGCCACGACTTCAGGCTCATCCAGCAGGTACGTCCGCTCCGCAAGGGTTAAATATAGAGCAGGGGTGTGCTATCAACATGCTGTAGTTTCTTTATCTTTGGCCTCTGGTTTGCCATTTTACCAAGTTCCCCTTACACAGACTTCGGCAAGCCTTGTGAAGACTAATCCTAATCCATGTAATGAAAATGGAATCAGGTTTCCTTTGCGAAGTAAATATTTAGCAGATCAGAAAGCTCTTTTGCCTAGCATCCTGGAATGATTTCATGCTCTCACCAGTTCCCCTGAATCGTGCAGTGAAATGGTCTCCATGGTGTTTCTACCTTTTATCCCTCCGCAGGTGGCTCAGGAAATCTGGGTGTGTGAGAAGCAGACTATCACCAAATGGAACAGGGACATCCTGGCTTACAAGGAGCACTTGAAATCCAAAATTGACAAGCAGGCGCATGACATCTAAAGATCTTCCAGACTCCACCACCCAGAGCTCATTGTGGACTCATCGATCATCACCATCCACCCGCTGCCCCCTCCTCAGTCTCCATAGCTATTTTTCAAGAGCATGCAGAAAAGGCATTAAGGTCCCCCCCCACCTCCAGCTCATACTGCATCCTGATTGGCTGGTGACCTGAACCAACTGCACTGTGCAAGGATCAAATCCTTGTGCTTTTCACAATACCATGGTTCCTCCAAACAAACAAATATTTCGAACAGAAAGTGTGCACTTAGCTACTTATTTTAATGTCCATAGCTACAACAGTACAAATCATAGGACTTACCCTTGATACAGATCAAGTTTTCCTTCCCATTCTGAAAGAGCTTTTATTTTGTCATTTATTTAATGTTGTATTTGCAATAATGGGTTTGTCTGAATAAACAAGGAAACAGAATTGCCTGTCTCTAAAATGGTTTCTGTCCCTAATTTTGAATGGGCCTGTAACTTGCTTTTAAAAAAAGTCTGAATGGGCCTGTAACTTGCTTTTAAAAAAAGTCTTCAGCCAGTTACAGTGAAACATCCATTTCCCCTTATGGGACGCACTCAGTAGTCCTTAAAATGCTTCATAGGGAAGTGTTATGGAGCACCAGATGCGATCAAGAGGAGAAGATGGTTCAGGGGACATGGCACTTTGCTGCATATGTTGAGTTAACATGGTGGCACATGCCATGTAACTCCCAACACACAACTTCGGTCTGAAAAGTGAAGGAAAGGGAAGGTAAAACTTGTGTGCGGTGATCCATCTGAGCCACCTATGGACTGCCATTTAACAGAGATGTTGCCATTAAGATGCTGCCATTTAACCTATAAGCAGCCAGATCCAGTACCTACCTAGCAGTGGCTACCTAATTAGCAGCAATTACAGTAGCATGAGGCACTAAAGTACAACAAATACAGCACAATCAGTTTTTTTTTTTTTTTTTTTTTTTAAATACCCCCCCTCCCTTTTTTTTGTATGTTATTGTTAACAGAAATGTAGACACCCTAGAAGTTGAGTTATGCTGACAAGCAGTAGCTATTCGGTACTGTTATGTAATTGTGGGTTTCTCCATTTCTGAACCTTTGAAGTAAGGCTGCAGTCATGTCAGTCATGCTTTTCTTAACGTTTCATCATTTGAGAACCTGGTTGAGAAGCAACATGCTGCTCATACCTGTGTCATGTGAGGGGAATGATTTACAGCTGTACGGTGTGTTCTTCTTCCTCCTGTCAGGAACCATGTGTCCAACAAATCGTTGCATTGTTCCATTACAAATGGTAAATGACAAATAGATTAAGCACACAACAATCAACAGGAAAACATTGTTTGGACAAGTTGTCCTTTATGAGATATTAGTCCCCTAGTGTCACCTAGTGTCAAACCAGGCCGCTGGTGGATTATGCCACTGGTTTCCAAACATGGTTTTTGTGCCAGCCATAGTTGCAACACCTGAATTACAGCAGGTTGTTGATCGTTTTTAGATGATTTATTCTGTCTTTTTTTTTTTTTTTACCACAGTTTTTTCCCACCACAAGCTTAGCTGAACTGCTTAGCCTTGCGCAGCAACCGTGGGGGAAGACAATTGTGAATGGATTCACGCGAAGACAAGCCTTGACTTATTTTCAAAGAGCAGATACACAATCACAAGCTGCCCATGCTGTCAGCGGATGATAAACTTGGCATTTAGTTGGTTTGTACCTGGCAGACTAGGAATAGCTGCTAAACAGCAATCAGACTACCAAACATTCTACACTGGTGCACGGCCAGTTGTCTTCCCATTGCAGACCTTCAGCCACAGCCAGTAATGGGGTCTCACAACCACCCGTTTAGCTTCTTGCCTCTGTTCTACGTAAACCATTCATGGAAAGAAGGTTATTTTCTAGAAATGTATTCCCATAGCTGATGTTTCATAGATTGAACAACATTAACAGGCATTTTAAGGACATTTGAAGAACCAATGGACAAAGTCCATTCCATTTCATGAATGGAGATGATGCTTTTTTTACGATGTAACCAACAGTGTTGTCTGGTGTTATGAAATTGTACGTATTTTGTGAGAAGGAGTTGAGCTAAGTTATTACACGCAGTCAAGATGAGCAGAAGGGAAGCAAACTGTATACTTCAGCCAGGC
Source organism: Albula goreensis (assembly GCA_022829145.1). Taxonomy (NCBI): domain Eukaryota; kingdom Metazoa; phylum Chordata; class Actinopteri; order Albuliformes; family Albulidae; genus Albula; species Albula goreensis. The sequence goes on from CM040743.1 coordinate 34,029,858, forward strand.
TAAACAACCTTGGCTCTAATGTCGAACGCCAAGCATATGGTTCAACGTGTGTGCAAACAAAGAACAGTCACAGAACTGATCGGACAGATATCATAGATAAATTCAAAATTATATTTCCTGTTTTCTCATTAATGCACACATCTCATTTTATGAAACGAATGAAAATGAAAATATGTTATATAATATTTAATATAGCTTAATATAACTTTATAAAACTATATTATATTTATATGTATTATATTACATGCCTATGCTATAATGTAATAATATATGCTTCGTGCCCAACTGGCCCTTCACTATAATATTCATGAATTGAAAAGTGGTCCACCAACAACAGTAATTGAAAATCCCTGGAGTACAACGTTGGTAACACCGCCTTAAAGCTTAATTTCCCTGCATGAAGAGTCAACTTTGAACATTGGATCTCAACATGTAGAATGTCAGTTAATGTTGTTTACTGATTGATAAGCCAGCGTGAAGCATAAGTTTAAAGTTAAACTAAAAATGATTAGTGTTTCATTCCTGCTTAAGCGGGACAAGGATGAAGAAGCCAACGCTGCTGTCAGGGACTGCAAGCACATATTCGTGAGGACACACCCTCGAAGAATCAAAATCTGATGTCTTCTGGGGAACAGATTTATGCAAGACACTGGCAGGTAATGTTTTCGCAAGTCTTCCAGACACACAGCTGGAGAATCAGGGCTACTTGAGACCACACGGGCTATATAACGCCAGGTTTGTAATTTTCCTGTAAAATCATCAATAATGTGATGAACAGAACACATCATTTCAGCACCTTTGTACTAAAATATTATGGTATATACCGATAGGGTTAATTAGAAGGGTGAACTGTATGATACAAGTAGGCGTACAAAAGTAGACTACCCATTAGACAATTAAACGGAATAGCCAACAGATCACCACCATGTGTCAAAATACAGATTTAGTTTATAGGGCATTTCAATATACAGAGTAATAAATTGTATCTCTGTTAAATGTTACTGGTAATTTAAATTAAGATAAAATTTATTTCAGGACATGTGCATTATGACACCCAAGTTATTTACACCCAAATTATTTACTTATATAATAATTCAAACTCTGAATTCATGATTTCAATCGAATATAACCTGCTGTTATTGTGTGACATACTATGTGTTTATGTTTTTGAATCTTGATTTTCATTATTGTTTTGGGCTTCAGAAAAGCTAATTATAAATAATTCATTTTATTATTATCCCATTGATTTTATCATTATCTCATCTGTTTGTGATCTGATTTCCTTTATCTACTTGGGCTGACACATAGCCTGCATGCAACCAAAAGGACACAATAAAAGTAAAACATGCACTTAAAATAAAACCTAATAAGTAATAATAAAATAATAATAACAAAATAATAAAATTTTGCTCAAGCAATACAGAACACATTAAGGGACACCGAAGCCCTCAGCTGACCACACGTGTTATGCCAGCACCACGAAGACAAGTACTTGAGACGCGGTAGTCATAATAATAGTACTCTACCAAGAACCAACAATTTTCAATAAAACAATAAAGTAATGCATTTAAATATAAAATGTCAAGAAATAATTGACACTTATCACATCCAATTTATATTTACCCATATCTGAAGTGGATAGTCATTATTCAAAAATAAAGAACTTCCATAGTCAATACTGAAGTGTACAGAAAAAAAAAACTGTAGTACATGTCTCAGTGAAAGTCTAGATTACTCAGGAACGTCTGTAGTATCCAAAAAAGTGAATTCTATGCAACAAGAAGGGAAGAATAATAAACTACATTCCTTAAACTTGACCAGCATACATTTCCTCATGTCATCTCTGAATTCATTGTGCTTTTGTTTTTAAGAACTTGATTGCTATGAAAAATTCAAATAAGTAAGTTGACCATTTGTTAAATTCATTTTATTTTGTTATTATTCTGTAAAATTGTCTTTAAACCAAAATGAAAGACAACTGCTTATTCATCAGCCCAGCCACAATGTGCGCCTTCTATATTTGCATGTTTGGTACTTTTCTGTTTGTTGTGACTCATCTTAAAAAGGAATTGCTGCTCCTTATTTCTTGTGGGAAGAAAAGGTTGATGTTTTTTAAATCATGATTCATCATGCAATTGATTTAAAAGAATGAAAACTAACCGACCATGCTCTTGATGGCACAACTTGCAGCACTGGGGTTAATTAATGATAGCCGTCCTTGAGAGAGAGGAATTTCCACGCTAAGCCCTGCCCCTGTGCTTCCAGCACCTGTGTGTATTTTCGTAGAGCAGGAGAACATAACCTCGCATTTTGAGCTGAACTGTCTTTGGCTGCGGATTTTTTTGACGGTCTGCTTTGTCTGATCAGGTGTAGCTCCTGAACCCTCACATTTCAACATGTGTGTGGATGGGAATTTGCCATGCTCTCCATCGCCCATCTCACTGGATGAAGACGCTGCACCCCGGAACATCTGCGGAACACACCAGGGCCATAGTCTGATCCTGTTTTGCAAGGACTGTAGGGAAAGTGTTTGTGATGAGGGTCTGATCTGTGGGAGTCATAGAGGTCACAACTTGGCAAAATTGGAAGATGCATGGAAACATGTAATTGTAAGTGTTTTTTGATATTTGGACTTTTCCCCTCCATTGTAATCTCTCTCTTTTTCTGTTTGAGGAACACTTTTTCATTTATATTATTTTATGTTAACTCAACATGCAAAGATCATCAGGTGTTCCCTAAAATACCTGTGATGAAATGGAAAAAAATATGCACACTTGTCAACTGTTAAAATGTAGCTTGGTATAGCTAAGTGTTCCCATTCCTGTCAGGCAGGATAACATCATTGAGATATTTACAAGATATTTTCCTAATGGGCTTGACTTTGGCAATATGGTAGTGTCACAGAGAATCAAAGAAGTCAAAGGTTTGTTTTCTTAATGTGGAAAATAATCTCTTCACCTCTGCTGGTCACAGTTTATAGACTTACAATCATGCAGTTTTAAATTATTGATGATGAGATGTACTTTATATGGAAGCATTTGATTGTGATGTAGATCCAGATTCCCGACTGCTTCACTGGTATGGACTATTGAATAGATCTGCAATTTTTTGTGGATAGATGGAGTCAAATTTATTATTAGCTTGATGCTGGCTAGTAAATTCAGCATTTTTACAATGCCTGTGGTAGCATATATTTGTACTCCAGCAGGTGAAATCATTATGGTCATTTTCAACCCTTTTACACACCTAAGAAACCACATCAACATGCAAATCAGCTGTGGTTTTAAAATGTAAACATGCAACTACATATAAAGATAATGGTCTCTTGATACTGTAAACATGTAGGCATGAGTCTGGCTTTTCAAACCTTTCATGATCATTGACTTACTAAAATTCATATCAGTAAGTCGGTAAGATCTGCCATTGTGTGCCTCTTGTAAATGTATTGGAGTTAGATGGGTGACACATGCAGCATGTTTTTCACCACCCGAATGTGGTCTGGCCTGTAAAAGTCATTGCGTAACAACCTGTTTTGCAAAGGTTAGTGGATGGGAATGGTGTGTCTTTAATGTCTTTAAAACTGACCTGGATGCAGCAAACTAGCTGCACCATGGCTGTTGAACTGTGTATTGAAATGAAAAACCCTGTCTTTTGAAATGAAAGTGGTTATGCCATGATTGGGCTATACACCTTCTGTGGACTGGCACTGGTCCATGGCCTAGAAGTTATGGCCTGACAAGTTATGCTGAAGGTACAGTGGTCTGTTTGATTGTAGGAGGAGTTGAAGAAAGAAGTGGCCGAAGTAAAGTCCAGCTTTGTGAAGAATGGCAACATTAAGAACCAGGTGGCTGAAGCAAAAAAGAAAATTGAGGTAAAAGAAGCAGAGAATACCCTGGAGTACCTGGTGTATGCTGGCTTTGTTCCAACCTCTTTGTTAATCTATTAATTGAATAGTTCCTAGGTTTTGTGCTGGAAAAACTGTGCAGATTTGACTCATTATCATTTTATTTGTCTCTGATCTCCTCCACGGATCAGTTATTTTCAGAATTATGTTACAGAAAATAAAGGCTTTTGTTAACAGACAGCAGATGTCATTGAGTGATTGAGTATGCAATCATTATTTGTCACAAAAATTAGATTTCTGAAACGCTGTGGCATTGAATTATCCCAACAAAAGTTTGTAATAAAAAATTTATGCACAGCTTGTGTACTTCGGCAACTGTAGTAATGGTTTGGAATGAAAGGCAGTGTACCCTGGTGTTTCTGCATTCAACCCAACCTTTTGAAGATTTTTTTCCCTTCTTTGACACATTCTGGACTTTATTGCACATTCCCTTCCTCTCTTTATTAAAATTCTATCTTTTTAAAATCAAATGTGCACAGAAATTAGGCAAGAATCTTGTTTTTTTTCATTGAAAAGACACAGAAACTTGACTAACTTAATGATTGTCAAAATTTGTTTGGACCAAAGGATTAATTCACAAAGGAAAATATCAAAGAGCAAAGTGAAGAAAAAAAGAATATTTGTTGCACTGTGCAGGTGATATACAAGATGGCAGAGGAGAGGGTAACCGAGCAGTACCGGGAAATAAAAGAGCTGATGGATCACAACCAGCAGAAAGCATTTCTCCTAATCCAGTCCCTGAGGAGTTTGACCTACAAGGCTTGGATGGGCTCATCCTGGAGGATGAGCAACACCAGGCCAGCCACAGCCAGAGTGTGGAGGATCTGGGGCAGCTCACGGCTGATGATAGTACCATCAATCTAGGGGTAAGACTTCACCTATTCGGACAAATAACTACGCTTTATAGTTGCTAGCACTATCTTATATCCATTTGTGATTAGCCAAAGTAACTCTGTTGCTAGTTGTTTTGTCAACGATTTAGGGATATTTAATAATCTTATGTCTTTTTTTGTCTTGTAGAGAATAAAAGAGTTGTCTATCAAGTGAGTATCAGGTCATTTTTTTCACATTTTGTGATAAAGTGTGGCACCAATTGTGCATTAATGCATGAAGTCTCAAATCCAATTTAGACATAAGAATACTGAGCTGGAATTCTTCTGGTGAATTTGTCCCAGAGAACTGATTATTACAGATTAAATTAATTTTAAATTCAGTCAAGATTAATTTGGTTTGATTAATTCATTCAGTATTGTCCTAAATATTAAAAAAGTATCTAGATATATCACACATCATAAAAAACATGTCACAATGTCTGTACTACATATCAGCAAAAATGTATAGCAATTTTGAATTGGATATAAAGTTCCTACCTTTTTTATAACAGGTAATTTTCTCTTCCCATGACTGAGCACAACCATGCTCTACTCTCACTCCCAGCTTTTGTTGAACAATAAACCCATTGTTGCACAACATCTTATTTAATAACTAGATGGAATATGGTAATAGAATATAGCAATTGACTTAAAAATAACTAGTCTTCTGAACAATCGTGTCAGACTTCAGCAAGGTACAAAGTTAAAATTTGAGATTAAAAATATTGTAAATTTGCTTTAGGTCAAACCAAAAATGAATAAATTCATGAGGTGTTTCATGGCATTCCATTACAAAACCCATTACCATATTCATCTATTTTCATCGAAAACTATTTTTGTTGTTATCTTTTTCAGTGATATAGCATGAATTATTCATACAAAACATTACATTTTTTGGTTAAATGTTTGCATAAATTTCATTGACTTTCAGGGAAAGTTAATAATGGAAGAGATTTTGTGGTGAATTGAATGCTTTAGTTGGTGATCAGGTGACCAGGTTTGGAGGGCAAGTGATAGTCATATCTTGTGGGACCATGAAAGCTTTTTCAAGTCAAAAATAAGTTTTCATATGTCTTGAATAATTCTTCCTTTGAGATTAAAGGGGAGAGTACATTCTGATTAGTTTCAAAATGGGGCTAAATGTCCTTTCCTTTGTCATCAGCTTGGAAGCCATGAAGAGCTTTTACAATGACCTGGAGAGGAGGATTTATGTTGACAACAAGAGGCTGAAGTCATTTGAAAGCTCTGTGACCAGACTTGTGAAGAAAATCAAGGATCTCTTGCCACGGCCATGGGAATGTAAGACAGTTACAGTGTAATTCAGCTCTTGCAGATTCATTTTCCCAACATGTGACACTCAGAACTGCAGATAATGTACTTCATTGCTGAGTAGTGTTAAATTTAACACATGAAAGGTAGTGTGAATAAGAACATTGATATTTTAGGGCCAGTATTTCACTTTTTTCTTTGATGGGTTTTCATTGTGAAAGTTCCAACAAGGTTCAAAATGGCAGCTATGCTCTTTGACCTTGCAGTTGCTGAGAATGTAACTTTTGACAAGACGACCGCTGCCAACAACCTGAAGATGTCCGAGGATGGAACCAGCGTTTGGTACGTTCCCTCTCAGCCCCAGGGGAGACGCTCAAGGAAGCAAGAGAACGGTGAAGTCAATATCCTGGCCAACGAGGCCTTCAGTAGTGGGCAGCACTACTGGGAGGTGGAGGTCAAAGGTCGGCTGAACTGGACTGTGGGAGTGGTGGAGCAGGGCTGGAAAGAGGGAAGCGCAGGGGCAGATCTTGGCCAAGATAAACGGTCCTGGGCACTGCAGTCAGAGGACGGCCTCCTGGTGGCCTTGCACAATGATGAAAATAGAATGCTTAGGGAGCATGACCCATTCGCTCGAGTCGGGGTCTTCCTCGACTGTGACAACTCTGTGCTGAAATTTATGAACGTGGACACCGGACGGGTCCTGCATAGTTTCTCGCCTAACGTTAAGAAGCCCCTGATTCCTGCATTCAGCATTGTGAGGGAGGAAAGCACTGCCCCGCCTCTAACTCTCTGTGCCCTTGTGCCATGGGACATGGCCCAACAAACACGCACCTTGTCAGTGGATTTTTCCACGGAGGAAACTGGAGAGGACCCTTCAGAGATTACTTCAGAGACTTCTTCAGAGACCCGTCCTGAAAGTGTTTACTCATTCAAGAATTCAATCTCACTGATAACGCAGAAAATGTGTTGTATGAACTTTATGTTATCTAGGTAAGCCGTAGCTGCAGGATGGCTCGTCTTGCCAGTATACTGGGTTGCAGTAAAGAGATGGCTTGATCTTGTAATACCTGGACTGTGTCACCACAGGCCAAGGCCGAGTCCCACAGATTGGTTCATAATCAGCCAAAGTTTGATTGGGTTGTCCTGTTTTTCATACTTCAAGAGCAAATGAAGTGAACTACGCTGATGCAATAGCTGTGCTACTCAGCTGATGGGCTACTGTGTTAAATTAATCAATGGCTACACGCTTTGCAGGAGAGAGATGCTTGTGTAGGTTCTTCTGAATGAACAGGAGCCTTTGTGATGATGACTGTGATTACATATTACAAATCTGAAATATAGGATATGTTTTTAAAAAAATTGTTATACTGAGAGAAACCATGGTTTTTTGTGAGGAAAAATCCTCAAGCTTCAGTGAAGCAAATAAAACCATCCCATTCAGTCTACACCAGACCTGGGTCAAATACAGATACTAATTGCATATTTCATATTTGAAAGTTTTGTTTTGTATATTTGAATTGTTTCCAAATGAAGTGGGCCAAACAAATTACTTTTATTTTAAGTATTTGAAAATATTATCCTGAAAAACCAAATACTTTTATTCAAAGTCGTTGAAATAATTCAAATAACTGATTAAAATAGGATTTTAAAGAGATAAATGCAAAATTGAAATATTAATTATCCACATAATTTTTTCATGTACTTTATAAACGATATTTCAAATAAAATTTCAAATAGTTTCAGCAAAGTCTCCCAAACTAACTGTAAAATACACCCTTTCCTATATGTTTTGAGTCCATCTCTGCTCCTGAAAACCTGTGGTAACTTTTCTGTGGGCTCCATCTGTTCTCAGTTCAGGGAATATCATGAGTATCCCTGCATCATCTGTGGATGTGTGTTCAGCATCAGTGGTTGTACTTTAAGACTATGCCGCTCCTCAATTTCAGATCAGATGTTTGTCATGTATCTGCAATGTGATGAGGCTTTTGTAGAATAAGTATCAGTATGTGTTCTGAATAAAACATGAAGAGGCACTAAATGTTTTCTATGAGTTGGATGTGATTTGTTTTTATTTTTTAAAAATAGATTATTCTGATTATTTTCGATCAAAGATGAGAGGGCTCACGAAATGGCTTGATTTAAGTTCATCGTGAGGTTTCTTTTGAATAAATTACAACCATGTAAGTATGTTATGTGAACATTTAAGGTGCCAGGTGCCAAGTATCTTATTAATTCATGATGTTCATTCATGATGTTATGACTCGGCTGTCATTTTACAGTCTCTCTGACCTGAAACATGCCAGAAAACCTGTTAGTCTGTATTGCTGATCATAAACTTAATTAGCTCTATGTTCGTCTCTTTGTGGTTGACATTATTGACTGAACAAAGGCATAATATATTGCTTCTACTTAATGGCCAGAATGATATCTAAACCCAAGGAAGGGTGACATGCAGTGTCTCAGCAGAGTCCACTATCCCACTATCTCAGATATGGTTTCAGTTGTAAAACAGCAACATTATTAAGTTGAAATATAATTTGATCTCAGATCGCAAATCAACCCCAATTAAGATAATTGATTGTGCCAAATTGGACATTTTAATTTAGATGGATCCATATAATATTCCTTAAATATCCTAGTTTGACCTAAGTCCATCTTGATAATTATCAAGACAAAAAATCTATATAAATGGTAAAAATCCATTCATGGACCCAGCCTATAACAATATGTGTCACTACTGTTGTCCACCATGGAGACACTGCAGGTCCTGTCTGGCAGTATGAGTGCCATGTAAGAAATAGCTGCCTGAAATATATACCAGCTCTTACACTGTGGCCCAGGTTGTTATTTCAGTTGGCACACTTTGAGAGTCAGTCTGCTAAATCTTTTTATTATGAAACAGAATTCCATTGAAGACTCAACAATGAATCAACATGACAGGTACTAGCCTACACCATTTATCAGTAATAGGAATACTCGGACCCCATATCTGTGTTTTACCCATGACCTTTCCTATCGAAATAAAATGTTTTCCCCTCAATTTTAAATAAGATGCATATGGAGTAAAGTGTTTGTGGTCATGCTTTGCATCATTCTCAGTTATGACCAGAGGTCCAAATTGGCGAGGCAACAATTGACTCAGCCTTATGGGATAAAAATGGGGGCAAGCCATTTAAACCTCTCAGTCTTTCCACTCCCTAGGCACTAGTGCTGTTCTGGCTTGAAATCCAATAGTGTAAAATGTTAATTTTCTGACACATGCCTGTAATCGGACCTTCTATCCCCCCAACTGATAAAAAAATGTAGGCTTTTTGCTGAAGGATTGCATATCACTTCATTTGAATTTAAGTCAGGATTAGTATGCAGTTTCTCACTGTGGAAATGATTCAGAAGTCGTGTTTGTGTGTGATAAGGAAATAAAAGCCACTGGGAAATTTTGCTGCAACCATAGAATTACAAGATCATAAATCCTTACAAGGTTCTCTGTGTCTCTCTCTCTCTCTCTCTCTCTTTCACACACACCCACACCCACACACATACACAAACACACCTGCAGAAATGGAAAATTTCTACAATAGGAAGATGTTGTCTCATCTCTCATGTAGATTCTTTCCATTGCAAACAATGCAAAGAATGTGTAAGTTCTTTTTAACTATATTATGTCATAGTATGGGCGCCTTTTTCTGCATGCCAATAAAATAGTGGATTTCATGGTAGCCTCAGTTATCAAACAGTGAATATTCACTGTTTAATTATATCCATTGTTAGATTATGTGGATTATATCAGGCACACTGTATTATCAACGCCTCCCAGTAAATCATTGGACATGTGTTTCTGGATGTTATTATTGTACTCATTATTGTCACTGTTGCCTTTCTTCCACTGTCACCAGCAACTTGTTTTTTTTCTGTACAAGTACCAGGTAGGAGCATGTGACCTCACAGATGCACTAGCTCTTAGGTAGTGGCGCCAGTTGCTGTTTCATTTGGCAGTTTGAGAGTCAGGCAGTTCAAGTTTATTATGTAACAGAAGTCCAGGGATAAAGTAGAATATGTGCAAACCTTGTAGGAACTAGTTTCAAACTTATGGCACTGAATAAAGGCAGCTTAAATCAATGGTGGAAATCCTAATTTTCATGCATAGTTTTCCCATTAACTTTAAAAGTGTTCTTTTAAGGAAGAAGACACAATACTTTCTTCTTTCTTGCATACACTTACATATAGTAGGTGCATCATTACAGTTAAAATGTCCGAAAAAGCTCTTATCCATATGGTTAAAGTATATAAGTGTGACCCTAAGTTATTTATAGCTCCCGGCTGAAGTCGAGGATTTCTCAGCACTGACATAACAGTACTGCAGATTGCTTTGAAATACGCATGATCACATTACATTACATTACATAATATGACATCAACAGTAGTTGCATTTGTAACATGAGGTAGATTGTCTGCATGGGCATAGGAGAAACATTTTTGATGATTTCATGTGCATGTGTGGTCATTGCTTTTGAGAACTGAAAGGCGGTATTATATTGATAACGGTCATTAACAACTGAAATAGCAAAGTCAGGCCGCCATTCCTCATGAATATATTGTAGAATTCCAAAAACAAAAATATAAGTGTAGTTGTCAATACGTCATTCGGAGAACTGTAATCAGATCACAGCATATTCAAGTTAAAGCGTTATTTTATTTTGTCAGCTGGAACATTTTATAAATCTGTTTGCACTTAAAATCATGAAAATTGTTAACAGCAGTTAAAAACTGGTAACTGATTTTTCTGGTGGATGTAAACTTTGTATCATCACCTCTGACATTGTTTCAACTATGAAATTCTAATGTTCGTTTAAACCAGCTATCAAGGAGAGTGTTGCACATCTAAAGGATTTTTTTTCCCATATATACATCATGGTCTGATGTAGAGGATATATTTTTACATTATCATACCCTTGATGATTAGAACTTGAATGCTATTATTTCAGTGACATAAACCACAAAGCTCTCTCTTATATAAATAGCCTGCTATACGTGTCTGGAAATATATAACCATAACAAACCATACATGTACTGTCATTAGCATTCCTGCTGCAAGCAGTTCTGGGAAAGCAGCTGCGTACTGGAATTTCTCATGGTCATAAACTAAAAAGATATTGCCCTGTGGGGTGTAAGTACTTCCTCAAAAAATATACCCAGTCACTGAGAATGAATTTAAAGAAGTTTCATTTGTGTCATCCTCCATTCCATCAAGGGATTCATAGGTGTCACTCAACAACAGTCATCAACATCAACAACAACATTTCCTCATATCTTTTCCATGAGGTAGGTGGTTGATAGATAATAAGTGAATGGAGAAGACAGCACATAAAGATCTGAAGGCTTTAAAGACCTGTACTTGACACTATTGTGAACTAGTGTGAACTCTGTTAGAGGTAAATTAACACTGAATATTTCACTGTGTGTGCTGGGAAATTGTGCTGAACTTTTAGTCAGGTCTGCATATTTTAAAGCTTGTCATTCATTTCAATGACCAGCGGCACCCATAATGATCTGAACTGAGTGTATGTTGATTTTATGTATAGGCAATGTATAATTGCGAACTCATCTTCTGTATGGCAAGAAGTTTGGGCTGGTCTTTCTGTGAATTGGAGGAGTCACACATGTACGACTCCTTCTTCTGAGTCTGCAGGCGAGGTTCACAGCTGGGGGTATATTCATGTTTCTTGTACAAAGCCCCCTACTTATGCCCTGCACATACGCCTAGTTATTACTGTTATACTACTCATTTGAATCAATATAATGATAACCTTATAATATCTTGATATAAAAATATTTCTCACAAATGTAACATTTAAGGCATGTTTGTACCCATCCATTTTTATGTATCATAGAGGGTGTGTGCACCCCTCTCACCCACTTAAAGGTCATTTTATACCACAAGAATTGCCCAATTGGCTTGTAGTATGCAAATGTAATAAATGTTATGACAGAAGGTTATTATTGTAGGTGGGTGTGCAGGTGGCACACACCCTCACTGTTAACCACAAATCTACTGCAGGAGACCATTTTTTTTCCATTCCAATTTTAACAGGTGCTGGGAACTTTGCAGATAACCCACAAATACACAGAACTCTGACCAGACATTGTTAAACTTCAAACTGGAATTCATATGCACTAACTGAGCTGTGGAGGGTCAACAGCTTCCAATGAATAAATTATGCAAACATGATTTACAGGTGACAGATAGGAGCTATTATTGATAACAAGAAAACAGACCCAAGTAGGAAAGCTCATGTCATTTATCATTTATTCTGTTGCTAATTATGACAATACCATGTGCACAATAATGTATTTGGTTAAGTTGTCAAGGTGGCCAAGTGCAAAGAGCAGTTAGACCCACAGGACCAATTACAGAAGGATTATACTGGCCAGTGATGTTGGAAGACACAAAAATAACAATTCAAGTCACAACAAACTAGTCTATACAAAATAGAACCAAAGTAACAGAACAACAGCCATGCTTCAGTTAAACTTTCACACACCTTGACTAAATCAGGGCCTTAACCACCTGCTCTGTATGTGTGTGGTGCGCTTTGATAATTATTAATAAAATTAGCAATTAAAACCTGACCATGCAGTCCCATTTCAATGGTCACATTCCAATGTGAAATATAAAGGGTATATTTCCGTGTATTGCACCAGATAGCTAGTTCATTCAGCTGTAGAACATAATAACTGATTAGAATTTAAAGTTTAGAAGAATTTGCTTTGGCAAGCTCTGGTGGCTAGAAATTAAACCAAGATGTAAGAATGTCTCAGCTACAATTATTTCTCTGAATGACTTAAAAAATGTGTTATGCTTCACAACAAAAGTGAGATTATGGTTCAGTTGGTGTAGACAAAGGGTATAATTAAAAAAAGTCTGTAATCACCCCTTCATCAGAAAACTTGGTGCAGGATGAAACTATTAATTTGGCCCTCCTTTGTTTTTGTTCTAGCACATTCTTTGGGTATGCCTTAAGACTTTTGTAATGAATTTTCTTCATTTTTATTCTGTTAGTATTCCACAATTTTTAATCCTTACTGCTAATATTTTTTTTAAGACAGTCATCTTTAGTTTCATTAGTCAGTATCACTTTTTGGCTGAAATGAGTTTTAACATTCCTGGAGGAACAATCCCCAGCAGGACTACAATTCTACCACGATTGAAGTGTCATTAAATATGGCGCAAAGTTGCATATGCCCATTTGGCCAGGAGAGGTCAGTAGAGAACTGGAATTATGTCATGAATGAGAATTACCCACTATTTTACCCTTGTAGGGCGAGGCAGAGAGCTGTCATATGCACGACTGCATCTGGATGGTGCCTGATTTTTTTTTTTTTTTTGGGCTGCGTACTGCCTCTCCTTAATTTTTCTAGTTGTTGCGAACAAATTATAACAGCATGGCATGGAAAACGGAACTATCACCACACTTTTAAACACACAAAAAATAAATAACATTGAAAAATAGGAGCATATGCTTTTGAAAATGCAGAATGAAACATTATGGCAATAATTAATGAATGTTGTGAATGAATAACTGTCTAATGTGACATATATGACAGTATGTAACTTCTGGCAGTTATTTATTATTTACTTAATTTTTTCATGTGGGGCTCATTTCAGTTGAGTTTTTACATCTTAAGGCATGTTACGCCTACCTCTGCCTAAATCGTGGTCCACAGTAGTAGTCACTCCAGTGTGCAGTATACATGTATGTGTGGTCGTTGCATTCTCAGAGCTTATAGACCATGAAGACTCCTTTCCTACATATAAAGTTTATTGCTGTTTTGTTGGTTTTTTTTCCCTCTACACATGAATAAATGAATTATATTTCAGACAAAAGAATATTCGCTGTAAGCTGATGTGTGGTTTTTGTGATGTTTTCAGTATGAATATTGACTGGGATAAGTGAAATGTGAATGCTGATACTTTCCTATTCAAATACCTATACAATCTTTACAGAAATTGACACAGTGAATAAAATAATTTTTTGGGAATGCTTTATTGAAAGCCAGATCTGAAATGCCAGCGTCATATTTGAACGCATATTCTGATGTTTCCACTAGAGGGTACTAAATATCCAAAGACCAGACAGCAATAGCAGCAAAGCAGAGGAGAAGCTGAGAAAGTTTTCAGCATCAATATTCAATCATTAATGAAGCAGATACCATAGAATGAAAAGGTATTTTTATCATAATGCAGTAAGTTGCGGGATACATAAAACATTTCTTTTGATATTTGAAAGAATCATTTGCTATCAGTTTTCTATGAGTGGTAAGAAAAAAACTGAAAGTTATTATAGGCAGAGTTCAAGGCTACAGGGCTGAATGTGTTTATGAAAGTAATGTCACCGTCAGCAGAGACCAGTGCAGCACAATGCCATCAGTACGAGTCCAGTAGTAGAGATAAATACAATGGTGTCAGTGGTGGGATCATGTGATGGAACCTACACTACAGATCGGAGTCATGTCTGGTGTTGCTCAGTACTGCGGCATTGTGCTGTGGTTCAGAGACAGCTGTATGAGAGCGCTATCTGCTCTCTATGCCTGGCTGCACTCCCCCTGACTAACGCTTTGGCTCAGTGGAGCACTAAGCGCTGTGTGTTCCAGCTGGCAGGAGAAGGAGTGGCCGGAGCGCCACTGGTCCGCCGTCAGGGTGAGCAGGCTACTCATGGAGAATGTGCCATCGGGCTGGCGCTCGGGCTCGCTGGACTGGATCTCACTGCCTGTGCGAGTGCTGCGGTCCTCCATCCAAGACACTGTCAGAGATTGGGGGTAGAAGCCCTTCGCCAGGCACACAATGGTGGCCTTACCCATAGACAGCTCTGACTGGGACGGGGGCAACAGTGACAAGGAAGGAGGGATGGGGGAACGTCCTGAAGAAAAACAAATCCACTCAATTAACATAAAATTGTGACCTATAAATAATAGTGTTAAAATGGAAGTCCTTCAGAATGTGTTTAATGTCTTCTATTTGTATTGAAATTATATTAAAAGAAGTACAATTATTTGAAGTATGAAATAAGAATTATTTTACAAGAAACTATTGATAGCAATGTTTAATAACATTAATTATTAAAATAATAATTAATTGATTATTCTAAAGATTATGTGATTAGCAGTAAGACCATTCCTCCTGAAAGTAGAAAAAATGTGGTTCATTTCAAAATTCATTTTAAATTAATTTTAAAAGTCTGTTGAAATTAGTAATTATGCACTCCTTTCACTGGAGTTTTGATATCCTATTTTATTCATAAGACCATGCCAGTAACTTTTGTAGTTATGAGATAAACATATCTATATGTAAAAACTTACACAGACAGAAATGAAATGTATCACTGTTTCTTAAATTTATGTGATTGCTTACAAATACTATTACATACTGTGAGCGATTGTACTGAGACATAAAACTGAATTTTTAAATCTTATCTTTAAGGAATAAAAAAGGATAATAATTTAACAGAAGATAAAAATGAAGAAACAGAACTGCAAAATTTTTAGATAATATTGATCATATTGATTGTATAAATAATCATAACTGATTTAATTATTTATTCAGGAAAAAAAAGGAATATTAAAAAGGTAATTCTTGAAAGGGTGGTTTAAGATGTACAAAAACCAAAACAAAGTTAGTACGACAACACCATTGGAAAAATATGACATTATATTAGTTTAGTATATCAATCTAGTCATTTCTGAAATGTTTCATCTTAGTGCAATTTTGTTCATGTTTTAAAACCTGTAACTGCTAGTGGAATAACATACTATTCAAGGATAATCAATTATTTGGAATATAGAAAAAACAACAAAATAGCAAGAGAAAAATGTTGATGATTTTACCCCAGTATGCTATTGTTTACATTATAAACTGTTAAGCAGTTTAAACAGTCCACACTCACCAATATCAACTCTGGTTCCTCCGCCAAATGTGACCTCTCCCACAGTGATTCAGACTCGCACAAAAACCTACAGTGCAACTACATGTGTATGTGGTGAAAATTATTTTAAATAATTGTGTGCATAACTGTGACATACATTGTTATTATTATTATTGTTTAGTTTTAATTTTTAAATGAGTTTTGCTATCATTATTATTGTTAGCAACATACATTTACAGATGATTCTTACCTTTTAGACTTTCCATCTTCTATTTCTGTATGAAGCTTGGAATTCCATTTCAAAATATTCCGGGGAATAATCCATGTAGTTCTTTTTTTACCAAATATCTATTTGAAGATGATATGTATATCCAGAGTATTGCCCACGGAGTTCATCTGAAGTTGTGAGGTATCCCAGGAAAGTCACAATCTCTGCCCTGGCCCAGGGTTTTTGTATGAACGTTTACTAGGTCTGTAACACTGTGGTCGCTATTTGGACAACCATGGCAGGCACAGTAGTAGGTGGCTTCATCTTCTGCCTGAACATTGGCAATGTTCAGATACTCCATTCTACCAGAGGATTCCTCAGATGCAGTAAACCGGGCAGAGAATTCTGATGACCGGGTTGAATCATATAAAACAAATTTTGGTGCAGTGCCAACCTTCTGTTGGTACCAAGTAATCATCCAACTCTTTGTGCCGTCAATCGCGCAGGTTATTTTAGCGTTCTGTCCAGAAGCCACAGAGAGGGATTTCGGCTGGGTCATTACAAGTGCCTCCAAACCTGTAAAGGTATTATTAGTGTTACTTTTTGCCACAGATTTATGTCTCTTAATTCAGCATGTCATCAAGGAAAATCTTTAAATAACATTGCTCCTGTTTCTGCTGACGTTTTCAATATGGAGACACATATAAACAATTACTATGAGGCAATAACTTTAATTAATCAATATTGGACTGAATGATTTATTTTCCAATTATACTTTATAATAACAATCTGAATAATGATCTAAACATTTTAGTTGCATGTCACTGATAAATGAAATACCCTTTCCCCCTGTGCCTCAGTAGAAAATAATGTTATGAGAATACATATTTTCATTATAATTGTTATTGTGACAATTTGTCTTCTGAAAATATTGTCAGTTTTGTCTTACCAGGCAGAGGCAGCAGCAGAGCTATGAGGAGAATCAGGTTGAGGGCCATGGTGCTGTACTGGCAGACAGAAAGACTGAAAGACAGCCACAGAGACAGGAGATGAGATTCAGACTCTACATCTGCTATTTATACCTATGTGTGTATCCCCGTGAGGACTGTGTTCTCACACAGTGGCACTCTGTAGTAACTCTCTCTCTCTCTCTCTCTCTCTCTCACACACACACACACACACACACACACACACACACACACACACACACACACACAATAATATGTAATAACCAGAGAAACTGACTGACCCTATATTAAACTACACCATGCTTTCCTCTCTTGATACACATTTTCTGCATTACTGCATGGATACTTTGCAGTTCTTTCCTCTGTCACATTATACATTGATTTTGTATGTGAACATGTATTTTACAGCAGTGCACTTCAGCTGGCAAGCCCATTGCAATGTACAGTTGCTCTCACACTTGATCCTGGGGAATCATCAAGTATACTGGCTTCTGTTTGATCCAATCTCCTGAACAGTTACGGTTACAGTCCAAAACAGACTTTTATGTTTCATCATAATTTTGTCAATTAATCTTATTTTAATACAGTGAATATTTGCTTTGTTGCCAGTTGCAGTTTCTTTTTTAAAATGTCAGGTCCAAAAAGTGGCATTATTATCTACTTTCCACACTTCCACCCTTCAGGATTCCAGTGATTATACCTGTCAGTCTATAATTTAACTACCAATTACTCTTTAGTTATCTCACTTTACAGGAATCATTGTGCATAAAGCACAATAATAAATGATGAAAGCATAGGCCTGGAATATAACGATAGGGCATTTATTTTTTTTACTACATTCATAGCTATTTATTACGTACAGTATCCTAAGAGGGTAAGTAAACCCTGAAGACATTAAAAGTGTCTTAATAATAATTAACAGTTTGTTACAATTCAAAGGTTTACACTGTTGTTAGAATTATTTGACAGAATGCTTGAGAACCACTGCAAAAGACAAGTGAAGCATTGATTTCTACATATTGCAGCAGTGTTGTGCACTGTCCCATGCAAAGGTCCCTGGGGAGGGACCGTTTTGTGTGAGTCACCCTGCCTCTCGTTGTGGGCGGTGGCGGGAGCAGGTGCGTTTCTCTGAAACTCTGTGTTTCAGTTCCTCTCCTGAATGCTCTATTTGGACTTGGACTGCTCTTGGTTTCTGTGCAGGGGAGGTCCCTCGTGAGACAAAACTGCTCAAAATAGCCAAGACTTTGAGTCTGTATGCAAATTAGCAGGAACTCACTTGAGTAAACTGTTACTGCAAATCATTGGGTCTGTGATTTGCATCCCTCAGCTATTATTTATCATACTGTATTGGCCTAGTATTTTTTCCTATTGTTTTATTAGTTTTTCTCAAAGAAGACGCCATTAATTATTTAACACTGTATATGCAGGGATCAAGTACACAAAATAAAAAAAACACACAAAAAACAAAACAATACATAGAGACAATAACTTGCAGAGCTTGCCAATAAATTGCCAACATACAAAATCCATTAAAAAATCTCAGACCTTGGAGATCACTCATACAATGCTGTATCCCCCTAAAAAAGCCTCAACAGGTCACAGCTGATTCACCGAATGAACTGATTAACAGTTGCCACATTGTGAAGAATCTATTGCTACAGCCATGCAGAGGAAATCTGCTCTTTTCCAAATGTAGAAATTGCAAGGTGTCTCTCACCCAATGCTTAAAATGTGGTTGGGAGGTGCATTTACAATTTAATAAAAATATTCTCCCATGCCAAAAAAGTGGGACAATACAGTAAGATTATGCTTTCATAAGTGGGGCCTTATGAATCCAGAAAAGGGCTGAAAGCGGATTGTGTCTGCAGCTCTCATCTATCTCTATATCTGGAATAAAGCTTTAAAAATTGAAAACCAAGACAATAATATAAAATGTTTAATATAAAACAAATAAAGTTGCTGGTGAGTGTGCGCACCTATTGCAAAAGATGGCTATTGAAGAATATATCTTGGAAAGCTTAACTTTGGACAGGTGTAATCTATGAACCACCATAGACTGTATAACCCCATGTCTAGCGCATATCTATCATGAATTTATTCTCAATAATATAGATGACTGGTGCTTATCTGAGATATTGGCTTGTTATGGCCTCCCACAGTGGATCAATTGACTCAGTGTGATGAAAGTGTTGAAAAGTCTCAAATATATTCATTAACATGTATTATCACTCTAAATTTATGTATACATTTTATGTTAATAAACCTTTGTGGTGTCAAAAGAATGAGTTTGTTTTGTGTTCACTGGCAAATAATCAAAGAGTGATTAACTGTTTTCTATTTTATTTAACTACAAAATATCCCTTATAATTATCTCCCTTTAGCAGTTGCACAAGGCTGTGTGCTGGGCCATTGTCGTGCTGGAGCTGTCTCTTTAAATGCTGGCCATGGCGTTACGATTATGTCACATGATTATGACGTACAGCGAAGCCTAGTCTTGCCAGATTTGACTTTTTCAATCAAATATTATCCTCAAACGCTTGATATCGAAGCTTAGGACGTTTTTTCTTTTAAACTAGTACTCTTTTTAACATAGTCATATGGATTTAACAGCAAGGTGTAATCTTTCATGAACAAAAAGCGTAAGATCTTATTGCCGAATACAGCATAGTACGCTAGTTGGCTGAAAGGTGTAGTTGCCAGATTTTTTATCATCCCTTTTTTTTTGAGGAGAGGCAGTAGTGTCAGATTAACAATACGTATATGGTCAACTGACTACCACAATGACCGTGCGGTATCATGATTCTTACGGTTTTGGCATTTGGGGTGTATCACCATATGTTCGAATTTCATCTCAGTCTGGCAACCCTAATCTAACTTCCCTCTTGCATAAACACTCCGAGAAGCATGGCGCTCCGTAATGTCAGCCGTCTTTTTCCGGCACATAAGTCTCGTTTTCAGCCCATGTTGAAGGACTGGGTCCGAACACAATGCATTTGCAGCCTGGCTCATGCACAGACGCGTGCAGTTACAAGGGAAAACCATGAAGTGACCCCTCCTGAGGTGGTACAACGTCCGCGGTACAGAAGGTCATATGAAATCAGTAATGAAGTGTACAGCGGTGAACACAGTAGCAATAGCGTTAACAGGAATGTTATTTTATACAGTGTTCTGGGTAAGCAATTTTTGAAATCGGAATATGTGTGTTTATTAATCTGTATGAATACACATGTCAAAAGTAACTTGTCTTAAACCATAATGCAATGTTTGCTTCAAACACTGACACTGTCTGACAAAAATCTGTATGTTGAGGTTGAAGTGTATAATGCTTTTTATTTACAATGTAATCTCTTGAAAATTTCCATCCCTCCTTGGTAAACCTTAAGTTACTGTTATGTTACTGTTGCTGAAATGAAATGATAATTCAAACCTTACAATGCATCGTGTAGCTCAAGTAGGTGAACATGCAGGCAATACATAATACGAGGATTAGTGAACGGAGAGTTCGAGTAACATCTTCTCGTTTTAGCATTTTCATTCTTTAGCAATTCTGAAGAGGATGAAGCCAAGAAAACTGAAGATGAAATAATAATGCTTCTAAAGAGAGCCAAGGTACAGACCCACTTGTAACAGTTTTGTTTTTTTGTTTTATGATACACGATTTATCATTTATCATAATGATTCCATTTGAAATACAGATGACATTACTATTCACATTAAGGATGGAAATACACCCAGTTATGTTTGATTATGCTTGTTACCCAGTTCCAATATGTTATATCTTAAAAGGGAAGGGGTTGGCACGGTGGCCTCAATGAGAAGGACTTGACTTTGATTCTCACAATGCCCGGGCCATTTCTATGTGGTTGCATGCTCCGCTTGTGTTTCTGTGGGTTTTCTATGGGCTCTCTGGTTTCCTCTCATGGTCAACAGACGTGCTGAATTGCCCATAGGTGTTAGAGTGTTTGTCTGGCCCTGTGCTGTACTGGCAACTTGCCCCTTGCCCAGTGTATTCTGGGAAAGTTTTCAGCCCCCATACAACCTCAGATTGGATAAAGCCAGTATGGGTAAAGGATGGATGGACAGCAGCATTTCTTGAGTATGGTTCAGGGAGCTACATTTAAAATTATGTTTCTCAATTGTATCATTTTTAACAGGGAAAACATACTGTCCTCACTGTACTTAGCTGCTCAGGCATGTGCCGGCTGTTTGGGATTTGATGAGCTTCTCAGGCAGAATCTCATGCATGCTTGAGATGAACATTGTAAATTGTAATTCATACTCCGTCATGTAGGTGGCAGCACTGATATGGAGACTTATGTGTTTCAGCTCAGTATGATGCGGGATGAGCTGGACGCTGCCAGTGGATATCTGCACCAGGCTATCAGACTAGCCCACCAGAGCCACAACAATCAGGCCATCATCTACACCTACAGCCTGGTATTTCCCCCAGAGCATTTGTGATCAGTACATTCATTTAATTGCTAATTGTTTTTTCAGAAATGTATTCTGAATTTTTACATTTACATGTCTTGATTTGTGCTAAATGTATGTCTTTAGGCAATACACTTGTCTTAATTCATGTCATGTGAATGTTTTACATGAACAATCTCTTTGTCTGGGGGTTTTAAGTGTGATGTTAAAATTGCACTAGTCTTGCTGATGCTGTATCTTTGTCTTCACAGATGGCCAACCTTGCCTTTATTCAAGGGCAGCTTACCAATGTGAGTATGTCTCCCAGGAGTTCTGCTCTCCTCCCTGAGTCCTGGCTGTGGGTTGCCAGGGTGGTGACAGCCTTGCTTTTATCTCCTTTAGGCAGAGAAGCTGTTCAAGGCAGCCATGAGCTTTCTGCTCTCTGGGGGAGCTCCTCAGGTAAGTGGTCAGTGGGTGTTGGAGGGGGTGGGGTGGTCAGTAGAATATACATTGCATATCTTGCAGGCACATTGGGGGATATGAAGGCTTCCAGGGTCAGTCACTTCATGTTTCTGTGTGACAGGATGACAATGCTGTGATTGAGATGTCCCTGAAACTGGCCACCATATATGCCACCCAGAACAGGTAAGCAGCTGGTGTAGTAGAGTTTAAAAGACATGTATATCTGTGCTGTGTAAGTATTGACAAGGCATTTTTTTCTGTTTTTCTGTAAGTGAGTGGGTGATCAGGGATGCCTTCTTTGATGTGAAAATGACTTGAGGCTGTTCAGTGCACTTTTATTTAGTTTATTCCTACCTCCATCCAGGCATGAGCTGGCTGATCATGGGTTCCGCTTCTGCATGGAGTCCTTGGAAGCCAAAATAGAGAAACAGAAGGACCTTCCAGCAGATGCTATTCCTGGTACAGTCTGAATTCTCTGTTTAATCCCATCCCCCCCGAACTCTTCACCCTCTAATAATGACACCATGAAACCACCACAGTTGGATTTTACCAACACATTCTGGGTGGTGGTGCCTTTCTATCCTGGACAAGTGTTGTGCAGTGATAGAAGTTATATGAGATGTCCCAACAGCTGAATTGTTCAAGCTGCAGAGAAATGTATGATAGAGGATTGCCAGATTATTGCTGGTATTACATTAGTCAGAAACTCCTCTGAACAAAGGAACTCCAAGGAACAGTTTGCTATACAGGGTTATAATCTCAGTTTTTGGTGGTTATCAGTTATGGTTATTATCTGCATCATGAAATTTTCTTTTCATATCACTTGTAAGAATTATTAATTATTGAGTCCTGACCACAGAATAGTGTGTAAGTGACCAGAGCAAAACTCAGGAAGGGCAGTACAACTGTATGTGAACAGCTCTCTGCTGACCCCTGCAGATGAGGAGCGGAAAGACACCAAGCTGCTGCTGGGGTTGTGTCTGGACTCTCGGGCCCGCTACAGCACTGCAATGCACCGCTTCGAGCAGGCCAAGGGTGATTACCAGCGCGCCCTGAAGATTTGTCGTGAGGAGCAGGGGGAGGCACACCCACAGGTAGCTGCAAAGGAGCACATTCGACAGAAAGGAAGAGGCAGGGAGATGGTACCCAATAACTGTTACCTGTAATGGGAAGCATCAAGCGAGATGTTGTAATGTGAGCACACTGTGTTTCAGTGTGTGCATATGTGTGTTCATACAGCGGTATGTGTGTTCCTGGGTTTCTGTGCGCAGACTCTGGTTCTGATGAATGACCTAGCCACAGTGCTGGACATGCAGGGCCATCATGATGAGGCGCTGGGCCAGGTGAAGAAGGCTGTGGAGCTGGGAAAGGAGGCGGGCCACCCAGACCAGCATGTGCTGCTGGGAAATATGGCGGGCATCTTGCTGCACCAGGGTAAGACACCGTGGGAGGGGCTCAATGCAGAACTAGGGACGGATCATGGGAAGGGCAATAACTGGTCCATTGCTGCACCGCATTTTTCTAATACCATCTTTAAATCTCTTGCTGTTGAACATACCAGTTCAGTCATTTATTTTACCATATGACTAAGCATTGGTAGAACAATACCCATGGTATCACTGTGGTATTATCTGTCATTTTGTTAGGGTGCAGTACACTCGCCTGCTGACAGACCTTATATAATAAATTAATGCATTTTTATAACACTTAAATGGAAAAAAAGAAAATTACAGAAGCCCAGAACTGCAAGGGGGAGAAAAATTGAATGTTGAAATAGGAGGATAAAAACTGGAGTGCTAAATCACTATTTCGAGATACTAAGTCGTTATTTGACTTTTTTTTTTTTACACGAAGTCATCATGTCAAAATATTAAGATGTTATTTTTGCAAAAACAATAGTGCTTTTCCTTTTGGTTAGTGCAACAGCTGTCAGCAAATAGAATAGCAACTAAAATAGAGAAATAAAATATAAAGAAATAAAAAAATGATTCAAAAACTTAAAAAATCCCACTGCATCTAATAACATTTTGCTATCTTGACCTGAAGGTAAAGGAGAAAAAAAAAATATCTCAAAATTATGACTTGGCACTCTCAGCACACTTGATATTTCCTCCGCAATCAAAAATGTCATTTTTTTCTGCTTATGGTTCTGAGAGTCCAAATATTCTTGCACTTCAAAGCAGAAAAATATATGTAGTGAATATATATTAGCTTGGCTAGATCATTATATTATGGCCATAAGTCACTTCAAGTTGACACTAGAGTCAGTAAAATAAAGGGAATCAATTGTTTGGGGGAAATGAGTGCCATGGGTTGTGTACT
This sequence comes from Albula goreensis, assembly GCA_022829145.1. NCBI lineage: Eukaryota > Metazoa > Chordata > Actinopteri > Albuliformes > Albulidae > Albula > Albula goreensis. The sequence continues at coordinate 34,054,190 of CM040743.1, forward strand.
GCTCCACAGGTCAGTTGGAGGAGTCTGCCCGGCTGTATCAGGTAGCCTTGGCCATGGCCCAGGCCAATGGTGACAGTGAGGCAGTGGAGCAGATCAAGGAGGGCCTGAAGGAGCTGGACGATAAGAAGAATGACCAGACAGACAAAGTCTGAGATCTGACCTTCAGGATAAACAGTTTGTGTCCGGAAGAGCGTTGGGGAGGAATGCGCTCTGTACTGCTGTGAAATCTCTGTTAAAATTACTCCTGTGTTTGTTCCGTTCCCTTACAAGTCACTTCTAACCCACCTTGGAATGGGGCTGTCACTGTGGATGTCTCACAGAAATGTGAAAGTGAATGGAAGGAAAAGGTGTCAAGACTTGCTAACAAAAGCAACGGCAAGCATATCTGGAAATGTGGCGCCTTTCAGCTCTGTTAAATGGAGCTGGCCAACTGAAAGGCTAGGCCTTGCAGCAGAAAAAGCACAGCTATTGTAACCCTACATGTGACTATCCCGACATGTTGCCATCAATGTGTTGTAAACTCAGAATGAAATAAATTTGTCCTGCAGTGTTGGCATTTTTTCTTAGTTTTTTATTGATTCTTTTCCTGAATTGCTTTCATTGCATACAATACACTGTAGTACAAGAACTGATATGTAAAGCATTCATTCTCAAATACATTAAACACATTTGTTAACTACATCATCACATTAGCGTTGTGTTTAAATAAGAAAGCTGGTTCAGACATTGTACCCCAATGACTTCTACCTGCATCAGGTGCAGCATTATGAGGAGAGGGAAACTTGTCTTGCAATTTTGTCTCTAAATTGTCACATGCATCACTGTTGTTTTTTTGGACACCTTGATGGGTGCAACACCTTGTTAACTTATGGGACATTATTTGGCCATATTGTATGACAGCAGTGAGAGGAAGACAATAATTGATATGGTAACTAATAAGGTCACAGAGAAGAGGGGGTATAGATGGAAGGGCCAGAGCCAGAACTTCAACTCCAGTCTCCTGGGGATCAACATGGGTGAGATGGCTGTCTGGTCTCCTTGAATAACATTTCTACCTCCAATAAGCAATTAATTTGGAAAAAGTATTCATTTTGACTTGCTGTCACTTGTAATAGTGCATGTTAAACAATACATAGCTACTGCTTTGTGAATTTTAATTATGCTGAATTTTTCTCCATAAATCCCATACAATTCAAAACATCATTGCTAAAATGTTAATCTTGATCTAGTTGCCTTAGATCCACTTTAGAAATGGGAATCCCACTGGACAAGGTTAATACATTTTTTTATTTTCACTTTTACCTTGCCTCGCAAGGACAGACAGGAGCGTGGACAGAATTACACCAACGTACAAAAAAAATGTCCAACAGGTTTTTTTTCAGAAGGCACACATGATACAATTAAAATATGGCATAGAAAAGGCTATCGTTTAAGGAGGTATGACAAATGTGATTACAAACATGGAGGATATCGTGAAGAATGATAGTTTGTCGGAAATCATAACATAAAAAATCGGAATAAAAAACCACGATGTGCTGCACTTGTTCCTTGAACGGTAAACGAACGGTTTTTATTCGAATCCTATGGCCTGTCATTTATTTATTCATTTATTTTGACGACTGCTACAGCGGCTACAAAGTTCAAATAAAACATGCGCCTGCACTATACTGCCGGGGGATCCCCGATAACTGATCAAAACATTAGAATATTACTTAATAAAAAAGGCATTATTGCGTACTACAGAACGTATTCTCTGTTGCGTCATATTAGAAGCATTCTGCAGAAATGAATATACTGAAGTAAAGGAAAACGTATCATTCGGTAGTAAGTGCATTGTGGTTTAACGTTAATTTCAAGGACCTGCGATTCCGATTCCGAACTAATTCCGATCAATTTAGATGAAATGGGCTCATCTTACTCGACGACAAGTTCATCATCGGAGATCAACATAACATCGAGTACTAGACGCGAAAGTAAGAATGGCAGCAAAATTCTCAGACGGGCCAAGACAACAAAACATAGTTTTACAGTCCTCTAACTGGGGAAATTAAGAAATACTGTTCGATCGTATTTCTTTTATTCTGCTTGTGAAACATGCCAAAAGTTGTGTGTCTTCATTTTTTGGTTTGGTTTACAAAAACATCATTGATAACAATGTCCTACTGGTTTTTCGTAATAATAGCTGTCATAATTTTTCAGACCATAGTCATTTATTCTTCAATATGAGTTGCACAATATGTGCTTCCCGAGAGCTATTGAAATAGAAGTGACCCTCCCACATCGCGGCTTCGTTTTTCGCGGGTAACAAGCAATAAAGTTATGGGATAACTCACTTTTATAATGTAATTGTCCATTTAAACTGACTAACCATTTGAGCGCTAGACAGCGCAGAACTCCAGTCTGGTTTAAAATGCGATGTGGGAGGATCACCTGTATTTTTAACATTAGAGGAATTCTGTCCATGTTAGCCTCTACCCCCATAGATAGCAAGGCTAGAGTGAAAATGAAATTTTTGAATTTTAAAAATGGATTAACACGTCAATGTTCTATTTCTAATATGGATCTAGGGCAACTAGAGATTAACATTGTAAAAATGAAGCTTTGTACTGTATGGGATTCTTGGAGAAAAGTTTTGTATAATTCAGTGTCACAAAGCAGTATTTGTTTAGCATTTTTTTTTTTTTGGCTTTGTTAGACTCATATTATGAGAATATTGCATTTTACAGTTATGGATGTATTTTAGTTGCATTTAACTTCCAGCAGCGGTAATCCACAAAACAAGTCATTAAGTGGGCAAGACATTCTATTTGAGATTAAGCCCAAAACTAACCATTTCACAGTTCCTGCAGAAAGGTCAAAGGTTCCACGCTGTCTCTGTAACTGACGTCTGCATTTCTGTCACAGGAAATGTGTGCAAGTACTACACCAAGGGTCGTGAACTTGGGATGGGAGGATGCGGCACAGTGTATGAGGGACGACGCATTTCAGACGGACTGCTGGTAACATGTCACTTTGTTTTTCAATTACGGATTGCTGTCATGTCAAACTTCTGACACACATTGGCCCCACCTTGATCTTCAGACATTATTTTCCCCTGTGTATGTTGAAAATTGGTATATTATTAAGGTTTTAGGCCACATTATTTATTGTACACATTTATGCAAGACAATCTTTTTATTATTAAGGAATGGATTATTAGTCCAATCTGTTCATAGATACACTCACATTCAACTGTGTCACAATCTTTAATTATTGTATTGAAAATATAAAAGCCATATATAGTTTGTGAGAAGTTATTTTTCTGATATGATTTCACAGTATGAAAGCAGTGTGGGAACATTCCTTTGTATTTCTATGATCTGTGTCTTCGCTTCCTCAGGTTGCACTGAAATTTGTGAAAAAATGGAGTGATGACTCTCTACTGAATGTGAGTAAATATACCTTTTGCACTTTGACTGGCTGCCTTTTTTTTCCCAAGAAATTTGCTGACTTTTTATCATGTAGTTAAGTCATGGTAATATTCATCATTCATTACTTCATTTCTCCAACAGTCTGCTTACCTGCTTTGTCAACTTGCTTTATCAGTCTTAATTACAGCATTTTTTGTTTTGCTGTACTGTGGGTGTGTATGTCCAGCTGCTTGTTGTATTTTTAACTCTCTGTATACAACAAGCATGTGCCCCCCTCTCACCAAACTGCCTACCCCCCTCTCTACAGCGTGGAGCTAAAGGTTTCATTCCAATGGAGGTGTGGCTGATGGATCTTGTAAACAGCCCCAAGGGCCATTCAAACGTTGTGGCTCTTCATGAGTGGTTTGAAGGACTGGACCATTACGTTATGGTCCTGGAGCTGCCAGCGCACTGCATGGACCTCTCAGGTTTTTGCAGTTGGCAGAACCGTCCCCTGGATGAAGAGCAGGCAAAATGTGTGACAAGGCAACTACTGCAGGCCCTTCTTCACTGTCAGGAGTGTGGAGTGTTCCATCGAGATATTAAGCCCGCTAACATTCTCATCACGAAAGACAGTCTACGAGTCGTCCTGATTGATTTTGGGTGTGGCGATCTCTGGAAAGATGAACCCTTCTCTCAATTTGAAGGTCAGTCAGATAACCAGTTTATGGATTTTTAATCACAGCAGTGGAAAGACTAACACTGAACACTGAAATGAAACACCTTTACAGTGACATTAAAAATATGAAAAACTAAATACAAATCTAATCATATTTTCCCAATAATGTTCTTAATTCTATGCTTAAGTCAGTGTCATAGTGTCATTGAACAAACTTTTCATATTCTTACACAACTCAGCGTATGACTGTGCCATGTTTGCATTTCCTCGACTGTCTGTCTTTCAGGCACTAGGAAGTTCATGCCCCCAGAATGGTTCGCGCATAGGATGTACAGCGCCGGCCCAACAACAGTATGGTCTGTTGGGGTCACGCTGTTTGTTGCTGTCTGTGGCCGCTTTCCATTTAATCAGTTTGATGCAGCCAGCATGAGCAGTGTGACCTTCTGGAAGAAGTTGCCCTCAGGTAAGGAATTAGGATATAAGGAGGGGTTGCATATTATTTCATACTCCTTTTATGTTCTTTGTATGGTTTAATGGATTTTCTCCTATATTCTAGACATGGAAGACTTTATTAGGTGCTGTCTGACACTTAAGGTAGAGGACCGGCCCACCTTAAAGGACCTCCAGCTTCACCCTTGGCTCTGCCTCAGCAGCCCAGAAACAGAAGGTTGGATGAAGCAAAAAGTGTCTTTGCATTATCATAAAAAAACTGGAATGTATGTTTGCATATCATAAAAAAATATTATAAAAAGCTTACCTGTGCCATCTTAGAGCCTCACAGAATGATGGATAAATGGCTTTTGCATCACCCAGGAACTAGCCTAAGTTGTTAAGCTAATATATGACTAATTTCACACTTTAACGTAATATTACTTGAATAGTCTTTGGAAATGAAAAACGACTCTCACTTGCCATTTGTGATGGGTCAGGATGTGTTGATGGACCTCCAGCTGGGAGTGAAGCACCAAAGCCAGCTCTCCTGCCAGTGAACGAGGAGGATTACCAGTGTGCAAGTTCCAACCAATCAAGCCATCAATACCTAACAGCCAACCTTTTTTCAGAATCTCAGAGTAACTACTTCACAGGTATGAATTATTATGTCCTACAACAACACTATAGTCTTTCAATTCTAAATTATGGAGAAAGGGCAAAAATGAAAATGTGGAATGATTTCTGTTTTTATTTCAGTGCCATTCATTTTAATTTCACTTAAATGTATACATATAAGGAGAACACAAAACAATATTTTTACTTCAGCATGTTTATATTCGAATGACACTGTAATGCAGACTTTGGGTATGATGTGTATGTCTTCCTATTCCCAATGTGAGAGGGTGAGCCATGACTGTACAGCTGTACTGCTGGACTTCATGGAAAACTAGCCGGATACTCCCTATCACTTTTCTATATCATTACAGCCTAACAGATTGGAAGAAGTCAATACAATAATATGCAGTTCTGAAATCTAAAGTACAGACTCTCAGCTCTCAGTATGGCCAATAAGGAGAGGAGTGTAGGTGTTGTTGTTTTAGGGACTCATGAGGCATCTTTTCCCCAGGTTGTAGTGAGGACAGGATGGAGCAAGAGCTTATTTCTCAGGTGTTACATGTCCCTGATGGAGGAAGCCAAGGCTGTGAGGGAGATGAACAGCAGCAAGGAGGAGCACAGCACCTGGCTCCGCAAACAGAGCATTCAGAGGCTGACCAGAGTCCAAGCCCAGCTCAGCCTGGCCGTCAGTGCCTGACAGCCTACAGCTCTGTTTGGGAACCTCAGATCTATCACTTCAAAGGTATGGGTGATCATGTCCCACCACAGCATATCATTGTGTACAATTTATGTGAACGTCAGGCCTCAACCTGATTGAGTTAATAGCCAAATTATTCTTGGTCTCCGGAAAATCCATAAAATATTCTTGTCTTGGTTATTATAGCCATCGTCAAGACACTCGGATTTTAGAGAGAAAATATAGCATAAAATCCTGTAACAACGTGAACAGGTTGATAGGGTGTCACCTTTATTATAGCCATCGTCAAGACACTCGGATTTTAGCCATGGCTTGTTTTTAGCTTGTTAAAATATAGTATTTAAAAACAGTCAACTCCCTAGTAACAACAGTGTTAAGTGAACAGGTTGAGAGGTTGCTGTCTGTGTTGTTATAACTATTAAAAGCTAGCGTGCTGGTAAACAAACTGTTTACTCACAGAATGGAGAGATGTGAAGTCGGAGTTTGAGGTAGATAAAGAGCAGGGCATAAAGAGCATGGAACATCTCACCACTTTCAGCTCTTCCACAACAGCAAAGTGCCTGCAGGGAGGTTGGTATCATTGTACCATAGTAACATTTGGTCTCATAGTGTAAATCAAGGCTGGGATACCACAAGTTTGACTTTTATGCTCCAGCACAGCTGTGTTGATTGTGTTGCTTCCATTGACTATATACAAAGAGAAATGGGGGTATCATTTCTGTACCAAAAGGTACATTTGTCAGAAAAGTACCCTGTAAGGTACAGAAATGGTCCTTAAGGTAATAACTGTGGAACTTTGTTTTATTTTAAATGTACAAAATCAAATGTACCAATGTTCAAAGGTACAGTGCTCATACCCTGCTACGATACAGCTAGAACGACAAAGCATCTGTACCCTTTTAAGTCCATCCCTGTACCTTGATTTCTTTAATGCGAAACATCAAAATTAAAAAGATTAATCTCAAACACTATTTTTACTTTGGGCCTTTCAAGTTGGAATAACCCAGCAGCCCAGAATTCGCATCATATTAGTTCTCCTCTACTCAAGACGCCTTATATGTTGTTTTTACCTTTTTTGCACCACAAGAAAGATTAATCTCAAACTGTATTTCTCATCCATTGCCTTTGTGTGTGATCTCCTTCAGCCCCAGGAAGGAGAACTCTAGAGAGACAGATGGGGTATGAGGAAGATATGGAGCAGCTCGTGTTAGAACTGGAGAATCTGAGCCTCAACAACTCTCCTACACCTGCAAAGTGCCTCCAGAAAGGTTAGAATCACAGTAACATTCTCAATGAGTTACTTCTGCACAGCTATACCACTGGACCTCATGGACAACCAGTGGACCTCTAAAAAATGAACCAAAGTGACCTTTAAAGTGACAATAACGCAGAAGCCGAGAGTCCAGGTCATATCAGTTTTCCTCCATTCAAGATCCCTGATATGTTGTTTTACCTTTTTTTCATAACATAAGAAAGATTAATCTCAAACTTTATTTCTCATCCATTGCCTTTGTGTGTGACCTTGGTCAGCCCCAGCAAGGAGAACTCGAGAGAGACAGATGGGGTATCAGGAAGATATGGAGCAGCTCGTGTTAGAACTGGAGAATCTGAGCCTCTACAACTCTCCTAGACCTGCAAAGTGCCTCCAGAAAGGTTAGAATCACAGTAACATTCTCAATGAGTTACTTCTGCACAGCCATACCACTGGACCTCATGGGCAACCAGTGGACCTCTAAAAAATGAACCAAAGCGACCTTTAAAGTGTCAATAACGCAGAAGCCCAGAGTCCAGGTCACATCAGTTTTCCTCCATTCAAGATCCCTGATATGTTGTTTTACCTTTTTTTTCATAACATTAGAAAGATTAATCTCAAACTGTCTCTCCCATCCCTTGCCTTTGTGTGTGATCTCCTTCAGCCCCAGCAAGGAGAACTCAAGAGAGACAGATGGGGTATCAGGAAGATATGGAGCAGCTCGTGTTAGAACTGGAGAATCTGAGTCTCAACAACTCTCCTAGACCTGCAAAGTGCCTCCAGAAAGGTTAGAATCACAGTAACATTCTCAATGAGTTACTTCTGCACAACCATACCACTGGACCTCATGGACAACCAGTGGACCTCTAAAAAATGAACCAAAGGGACCTTTAAAGTGTCAATAACTCAGAAGCCCAGAGTCCAGGTCATATCAGTTTTCCTCCATTCAACGTCCCTGATATGTTGTTTTACCTTTTTTTTCATAACATAAGAAAGATTAATCTCAAACTCCATTACCTCTGTGTGTGACCTTGGTCAGCCCCAGCAAGGAGGACTCTTGAGAAGAGGAGGAGGTGTGAGGAAGATGAAATGCAGGCACTGTTTGACATGGATGATCTAGGCCTCTACGGCTACCCCAGACCTGCAAAGCATCTCCAGAAAGGTTAGAATCACAGTCGTATTCTCAATGATTTATTTGCTTCTGCACAGCCATACCACTGGACCTCATGGACAACCAGTGGACCTCTAAAAAATTAACCAAAAGGACCTTTAAAGTGTCAATAACGCAGAAGCCCAGAGTCCAGGTCATATCAGTTTTCTTCCATTCAAGATCCCTGATATGTTGTTTTACCTTTTTTTTCATAACATAAGAAAGATTAATCTCAAACTCCATTGCCTTTGTGTGTGACCTCGTTCAGCCACAGCAAGGAGGAATCTTGAGAAGAGGAGGAGGTGTGAGGAAGATGAAATGCAGGCACTGTTTGACATGGATGATCTAGCCCTCTACGGCTACCCCAGACCTGCAAAGCGCCTCCGGAAAGGTTGGAATTGCAGTAAGTAGCATTCTCAATGAGAGTGAGTTACTATACAGCTGCAGCTCATGGAAAACTAAGCTAGTACCGTACTTCTCATTTCTTTACTGTGTCATTTAACCTTAAAAACCGAAATAAGCCAACACATTACTCTATTGCAATGCCCCCTGAAATAAGAACACAGTCAACAACTGAAACCATCCTCAGCATTATCATCCATGCTTACCAGCAGGTGCCCCTCCTTTGGGAATTTTCATTCCACTACCATGAGTTACCATATCTTTTCATAACATATCCATGATCTGTTTTTGAAAATGCAGTCAGAGCACAGCGTTAACCATGTTGTTTCTGCTTTTTTTTCTCAGACCAATAACCTGGCTGTGTACCAGTCAATCAAATGAAGTCAGGAAGTGAGATCCTCATGTGAGTACTCTGCTGTTGTTACTACAGGCAGTGACAGTAAATGTTAAGATCTTACAGGACTATTTCTGCATCTCAGCATTAACACACTCGTCGTACCATGATCACGCTTATTGTAACACCTTACATCCATTAGACAAGATCTTATTCCATTCATTATGGAGGTCCAAAGTGACTATACTGTTGACTGTTGCATGCTGAGCCTGTATTGCAGGACAACAGAAAAAGCATGAATGACATGCGACCAACAAGGTATAAAGTTAGAATTTTGTGAAACCCTGTGTAGGACAAGCCAGTTTTATAATGAATTAAGATGTAGGTTGTCTCTGTCAGTTGTCCTGTGACTTAATAAAGGGAAGAAATGAAATTAAAATAAGGAACTGGCATGTACTAAATTCCTTGTAGTTTGTTTCAGCCCAGGTAATGAAGTTCTGTCTGGAGAGATTTGTGATTCCCATGAGGCACCAGTTCTGAATTCTGATTCTTTTACAGGTGTATGGAGCTGTTGATATACTGCAGGCCCACCAAGCCAAAGAACAGATTGACCAACAACCGGGAGTGACTGAAAGCAATCTTAAGAGCAGTATGTGTAGCCCTGGTTAATGAAAAAAAAGTCATCATTGCAATGAAATGAAGTAATTGAAATAATGATGTACAGAGAAAATGCATATTTGATCCAGCTCAGGATGAGCCTATAGAATATCAGGCATTAGCGAGTTAAACCGTAACACATGCACACATACGATGCACACAAACATATTTAAATGCAGGATTACAAATCTTACAGAGTTGGTGCAGGCACCTAGTAAACCAAATGAGTCACCAAAGCATGATAAGGGAGGGAATATACCCTACCCTGTATTCCAATCCACAGCAGAAATGCAAAAATGAGCACTTACTGGAAGGGACATTGAATTTAAGATTGATAATGTTTTTTAAGGCCTTACAGTTGTTTCTTTTGTTCAGTCTGTGTGTTCCCCAAGGGTTTCCCACACGTTCACGAAGAAGGTTCCAGCCCTTTTTTGCGATCCCCCAGGATGTTGTAGATTTGTCACAGACTTCTGTCAATATTCTTGGACGAGGACAACTGATGAAGGTACAGGTAGGGTTTGCCAACAACAGGCAGAGAATGAGGGACATGGGAATATGCCTTGATATGCAAATGATTTTGGACACGAATAGTACAGTAACCCAGCCTTTGGGTCATCAATTTTTGTCTTAAGTGAGATATTTAAGTAGGTTGTGATGGACTTTTGAAACATCAAAATTAAAAATATTCATCTCATGCACTATTTTTTCAGAGCCACTATAGGACCACTGTCTGTCCTGATTCCCTGACTGTAAACCTCTTGCCTCCTCTCCTTGCACAGATAACTACAAGATGCTCCTCACGTTTAAGAAGCAATATCTTCACTAAAAAGAAGAATTTGAAATAAACAGGTGATGGTTTTGTCTTTCTGTAGTGAGGAGTAATGA